>VXBZ01004941.1:452340-463844 GCA_013399135.1 Heliornis fulica | reverse complement strand
TACGGAGGAGCCTTCCCGCCGCAGCTGCGGGCCAGGCTGCGCGATGCCGCCCGCGGGATGTTCGTCTTCGGCTACGACAGCTACATGCGGCACGCGTTCCCCCGGGACGAGCTCGACCCCCTCCACTGCCGCGGCCGCGGGCCCGACCGCCACGACCCGTGAGTCGACTGGGTGGGTGTGGGGGTGCTGTGGGGGTGTCGGGGCGCGGCGGGGCCTGACCCTGGGTTCTTCTCTTCCAGCTCCAACCTCAACATCAACGACGTCTTGGGAAACTACTCGCTGACGCTCATCGACGCGCTGGACACGTTGGCGGTGAGTCCTGGGGGCAGCCTGCAGCCTGCCCGGGGATGAAATCATCCAGTCCCACCCACCCCCTGCCAAGGGCATCCCAGAGATCATCCAGTCCAACCTCCAGGTCATGGGGACCCCAAATATTGCTCAGTCCCACCCATCCCCTGCTATGGGACCCCAGGGATTGTCCGTTCTCACCCACGCCTTGCCATGGGGACCCGAGAGATCACCCAGCCCCACCCTCGACCATGGGGACATCTTTGCTCAGGGAAATTCCGGAGTTTCCTGCTGGAAGGAGTAGGCTGGGTGGTGGCTTAGCTTAGAGGTACACCAGGTAGCCAGGAGGTACCAAGGAGCGGTTCTGCTCGCGAGGTCTGCGGGCAGCGTCTCTGCAGGACACAGTTGTGGGGTTTGGAGAGGTGACAGACCCCGGGTGCCTCCGGGTCTCGTGCTGTTCTCTCGGTCTGGCCACCAGCAGCGTCACGGGCGCCTGTGGCAATTCACCAAGTGGTTTATTCCCCACCCCTGTTGGGGTGGATGTAGAGATCAATTCAAATGTAAAGAGCAGGTGAGGTGGTACTGTGAGGGCCAATTAAAATTATAATGACCTTCAGCAGTATGAAGTACAAGGATTTCATGTTTGTAAGCGAGAGGTTATTAAATCTTTTCTGGGGAGAAGGTGTGTCACAGCCAGCAGCTGAACCACGAGCTGGCAGTGTAACATGTGCAGGGAAGGATAAAGGTGTTTCAAAACGTGTCACCAGAGATTTCCAGAAAAGATGGGAAATTTTGGAGATCTTCCCAAGGCTTGGGTGAGATATCTTCTGGCATGCTGCCAATGCTCTGGTGTTCAGGACGGGCAGATTTGAACTGGGTCACACGTGGGTGGCTGAAAGATAAATCAGGACGTCAGCTCATCTTGCTTGAGACGAAGGTAAGAGTTATGATGGCTTGACTTGGCAGGGACAGCCTGACCAACACACAAATCTGTGTGAAGAGTGGTGAAGGGAAGGAGGGGAAGAGCTGTAAAGCTGCTTCCAACCTGCATTTCTGGTAAAACATAGAGATAAGGTGAGCAGCTCTTCAGTTTTATGCTGGTAGCACTGTTAGGACAGTGTCATGGAGAAGATCTTCCTTGCGCTCCTCATGTGTACTTACACACCCCTTCAGTTTCATCTGTCACCTTTGTGCAGCCAGGGCAGACTGTTGGCTTTTTGGGGTGCCAGGGCTCCATGGTGCCCTGGATCCGTGGGGCAGAAGATGAGGTATGCGTGTGAGCCTCGGGTTGTGAAATGCTTCCCGCCGCTGCGGTGGAATGGCAGCTCTGGTGAGGAGGTCTGGGCTGTTCAGCTGAACTTGGAGGTGATGGAGGGAACTGAAAGTAGGAAGTGAGGAAAACATGAGTTTGAACTGAAACAGCGTTAGGGATGTGTGTGAGGTGGCCAAACAGCTGCCTTTCTGTCCTCCAGCAGTGTCCTGGCCCTGCCTTTGGGGCACTGCGTAGCTCTGTTACTCCCCAAATAACTCCTTGAGTTTCAGATGCTTCTGTGCAGAGAAAGCCCGTTTTGCCCTTTGTCTCCTCAGATTGAGGGTGTGGGTGGTTCTCCTCTGGGTAACAAGCTGGCTGGCACGGGGCCCTTTGGTGGCTGAAGAGCTGCCACATGTGTTCCCTGTGTCCAGCCTTATCCTGAACTCAGGAAACAGGAACCGGTGACATCCTTCCATGTTCCTTCTTCCTTGGAGCTGTGGTTAACATACATCTGCCCCTGGATATAGTGGAAATCACCTGCTAAGGAATAGGAAAAAGCTATAGAAAAAGCTATAGAAAAGGACATGAGGGAGCCAAGGGCATGGCGAGGGAGCCACGGGCATGGCGTGCCATCTTCAGTCACATGCCCCAACGGCTGGGCTCTCCTGGTCAGCTGAACATCAAAGCAGATTCCTTGTTCTGCAAGTTGTGTTGCCTTTCAAGCTGAACTTAACTCTTAAACTGATAGTTTAAGCAGTTAAAACCCTTGGTATGTGAGATCTCAAAGAGTTTTTGTACTCCTGCTCAGAGAAATCAGCCCCAAGCTGATGTTGGGGTGGAGGAATGTGTGAGCATCTTTGTGGATTTCCCTGGTTTAACAAGCTTTTAAACATTGTTACATGTCAGAAGGGTGGGTAACCTTCTGGAAAGTCTTACAAGCAGGAGCTTGAAGCCCTTGAGCTGGTTAATGACTGTTGGCTTAGCGTGTGAACTTGCCGTTCTCTTCCCCAACCCTCTTCTGAAGCAGCACTTAGACAAAAGAGCTTTATTTTTATGTGTAAGGTAATGGGAAACTCCTCAGAATTCCAGAAGGCGGTGAAGTTGGTGATTGACACGGTTTCATTTGATAAAGACTCAACGGTCCAAGTTTTTGAGGCAACGATCAGGTACGTCCCTCTAAGTTTTTCCAAATATTCTGTGTGATTCTCTGTAAACCAGTACCATATACACATGCCACATACCATATACATGCATGTCTATATGGGAGAACCAGAGTAAAAATGCCAGTGAGGATCCATTTGGGGGGCTTTGTTCTGTAACTCCGCCTCAGGAAGGTTGTTGTTTGACCTTTAATAAAAATACTCAGTCGTTTCATAATTAAAATAATGTTAATGAGTTGCAGGTGACCTGCCACAGCAGCACAGTGGTAGGCTTGGCTGTCTTAGCTTGCAGGCTGCTACTTTTTTGTTATCACTCTTGCAGCAGAGCCTCAGATCTGTGCACAGCAAAGAGCTGCCGACAGCTTTCCCCTGTTCTGGTTTTCTCACACTGACCTTCTGCTTGCTTTCACTTTTGTTTTAGAGGCAAACCAAGCCTGTCTGTCTTGGGGATGAGTTTAAGATACTGTCTGGTTTTAAATGGTTTAATTTCCTCCATGGCTTAGCCAGTGCTTATGCTATTGCTGCTTAACTTGAGCAGGCTTTGGGGTTTTTCTGAGAACCACATTTGTGTAACAGCCTTGCTGCCCTGTGCAGGGCCAAGATCTTCACTTGTAAATAGACTTGGTAGGTTGTAAGGAGCTTCTGAGCTGGGAAAATTTTTCAGAACCAGATTTTGGGGTTACTGTGGGTGATAAGGAACGTGGCTTCTAGATGCTTTCACTTGTAAAGTGAAATTGTAACTCCTCTGTCAAGTGTGATACTGGTCAGGATTTAGCTGCAGAACTGGGTTCAGATCAGGTTTGCAGACTGAAGGCTCCTTTTCCCACAGGGTTTTGGGCAGCCTGCTCTCTGCCCACATCATAATTACAGACACCAAACAGCCTTTTGGCGACATGACCATTAAGGATTACGACAACGAACTGTTGCATATGGCTCATGACCTCGCAGTGAGACTTCTTCCAGCCTTCGAGAACACCAAAACCGGCATCCCATATCCTCGGGTGAGTGAGCACACCAGCACCCTGGGGAAATCATCTAGAAGTAGTGATTCAGTCCCACACCTCGAATTCTGTGCCCTGCCTTTGCCTTTGGGTGTGCACTTGGGGTACTCAGCATGCTCTAGACTACGTTAAAATCAGCTGATCAGGGAAACTGCACGGAGTTACGGTGACGTGGGCGATGCAGAAGTTGTTCCTTCTGTCCAGGGATTGTTTTCTTCAGGCTGGTTTTTTTTCCCTGGATGTATTGTTCCCTGTGGGTCAGCAATCATTTGTTTCTGTGCTGTTTGGAGCGTGCCCTGCCCTGCACTGCTGTCCATGCATCATGCAGCAGCAAACAGTGCTGTTAGGAAGGGTAGCAATGACTGTAAAGGCAGGTAGCCTAGGGAAGTGACTTTACTGGAGACCTGGCACTAAGATGAAACAAAATTCCTCTAAACCTGCCATTTTGGGCTTGGAATTTGTCATTTTCTTGACTGCTGCTCAACGGGTGCGTGGGGATACTGGGGTATTCTTGGATACATCCTCTTGTGTTAAGCAGGTGCAGCCCTCGAGGAGGAGGGTGTCAGTTCTAATGGAACATCTCTAGGCTGTAAAACCAATTAGTCCTGGCCTGACTACATTTAATTTCTGGAGACAGCAGCACCTGCTGTTTTTGCAGACCTGTCAGGCTGTAGGAGTGTGAGTTTTCTGTTTGGAGGTAAAGCAGTTGAGGGTGGTGTAAATTCCCTTCAGTGCTTTGCTCTGTGGGGAAGCTGAGGAGCACTCGCTGAGGAAACTCTTGGTTTCAAGAGCTCTCAGCGAGGGGAAGCAGTACTTGCATCACCCTTCGAAGAAGGTGGAAGGAGTAGCAAAATTAGGATTGCCTGCCCCATGCCTGAAGTCATCAAGTTGGAAGATTAATTTAGGAATTCTTCAGGAAAGCTTTTCGACCAAGCAGCTACATGCTGGGTCAGCCACATACTATACATTGCACCCTACACGTGGCAAAAAACTACACACAAGGCTTTCTAACAAATCCCAGACTGTGGGTGAGCACTGTGGCCTGAGGAGCAGCCTGCCTTCTCACTGCTAGTACTCTCTGCCTCCTCACAGGTCAATCTGAAGAAGGGGGTACCTCCAGACAGCAATAACGAAACCTGTACGGCGGGAGCCGGCTCCTTGCTGGTGGAGTTCGGGATCCTTAGCAGGCTGCTCGGTGATTCCACGTTTGAGTGGGTGGCCAGGAGAGCTGTCAAAGCGCTCTGGAGTCTCAGGAGCAACAACACCGGGCTGCTAGGTGAGATGCTCTGTTCATGGGCTCTGTGTTTCAACCTCCCTCGAGCTCCTGTAGCAGAATGTGGCCATCCTGCAGGTTTTTTCATGTACATAAACTTTGTCGACTGGCTTCCCCTGTAGCTGTTGGGTCACACTTTCCAGGTGTGCTCCTGGTGTGTGTTGGCCAAGTGGCCCTTTGTGATTCCCTGAGAAATACGGAGTGTCTGAATGACTTTCTGGGGCACAGGCTTCCAAGAACAACTTTTAAATGAAACTGGGAAGTGAAACCAAAGTTCTTGAACTCACATCCCCATTAATATAGATTGGCAGATGACTTAAAGTACATAAAAACAGCGTCACGTGTGTGCCAGTTCCTTGGTTGAGTGCACCACAGCAGCTGATCTTGATAGCCATCTTTGATCATTCCTCCTGAAGGCTCGTTGAAGATGGAATATTTCTAAGTTCTGGTTTTTGATTCTTTTTCTCTGATGTACTTGACAAGTTCTAGTCTAACCTTTCTGTCTGCCCTGAAAGGGAACGTTGTGAATATTCAAACTGGTCATTGGGTTGGAAAGCAGAGTGGATTGGGAGCAGGGTTGGATTCATTCTATGAGTACCTGCTCAAGTCTTACATCCTCTTTGGAGAGAAAGAAGACTTGGAGATGTTCAACGATGCTTACAGGAACATTCAGAACCACCTAAGAAGAGGGTATGTTGTTTCACATGAGTGTCCATTCCTTAAGCAATGAGTGTTCTGGAAGTATTTCATGCTCTAGAAAATTTCCTTTTTTTCTCTCTTTTTTCCCTTTAAAAATGGAATCTTATTTCTTTGTTAGTCACCCTGGAACTAAATTTTAATATTCCCTTCACTTCTTAGCTGGTCTGTATCACATTACTGTGCAAAGAAGCTAAATGGGTTACTGTCCAAGTTAGCAAATGTTGGGCCAGGAGAAGATGTGGCACTGCAAAGAAAGTGTGTTAAATTGGCTGGTCTGGTACTTAAGGCCTGATCTTACCTCTTGGTAACCTCTTGGTAGTGGTGACCTCTTGGTAGAGGTTCCCCCGATGCAACTGTAGGATATGATGTACATTCCAACATGGGTTAATTTTCCTGAGAGCACGATGTTTGGATGTTTTGGCTCTTTCCAGCACAGCTTTGAGCCTGGCACAAGCAGTCCAGGGCTCATTCTCTTTGCTGGTGGCAGTGCTGTGAAATGAAGTGTGCATTGTGTTCCTCTAAAATAGTGTTTATTGTTACTTGGCAGTCGAGAAGCTTGCAATGAAGGCGAAGGTGACCCTCCGTTGTACGTTAATGTCAACATGTTCACAGGACAGCTGATGAACACGTGGATTGACTCTCTCCAAGCCTTTTTCCCTGGACTGCAGGTAACCTTCTGCTCTGATAAGGCCCAATGACACCACAGAGCTGTGCCAGAAAGCGCGTTGCTGTCTCACCGCGTTGAGCGTCCGTGTTTACGGCTGTTGTTATGCCCAGGTCTTGATAGGAGATGTGGAAGATGCCATTTGTCTCCATGCTTTTTATTATGCCATATGGAAGCGCTACGGAGCTCTCCCAGAAAGATACAACTGGCAGCTGCAAGCACCTGATGTTCCCTTTTATCCACTGAGGCCAGAGCTAGTGGAGTCCACGTATCTTCTTTATCAGGTACTCGACTTCGCAGCTTGCAGCTCGTCCTTTAGCAAGAACAGTTTAATTTCTGTAGTAGTTGTGGTGTTCACTTTAAAAATAGCCTTTTTATAAGATAAAAATGAGACTAAACAACCTTTTTAAAAAAATAGCTGGCAGATACTTACAAAGCAGGGACTTAGGAGTCCTGAATAGAAACTGCTGAAGTAGATGTAATCGCTTTCCTTGCTGTATAGTCGAGGCGCAGCCTCCAACTGGCAGGAGATACAGTAAACTGAAATAACCTTCTGGCTGCAAGAAAAGCTATCAGAGTTTGAATTTACTGCAGGTTTTATGGGGATTTGCACTAAAGCAAATGTGAGAAGCTTGCATGGAGTAATCTAAGTCAAGTTCATGTAAAGATAAGTTTACTGTAATACGCTGATACTACTAGGGCTTTGTTGTGGGTGTTATTTTTACAAGATCTCCAAATTGCTGACTCTAACTTTTTTCTGTCTTCCTTATTTAGGCCACAAAGAACCCATTTTACCTTCATGTGGGAATGGATATTCTGCAGAGTTTGGAAAAATACACAAAAGCAAAGTCAGTCTTCAGTGTCCTTTGTCTTCTCTCTCTTCTATGTACATATATTTTATTACTGTTACATAGAATCTAGTCTGCCAAACGTGGGTAAACCAGAAACCCCAACCCTCCATGAAAGCCACAAGCAATGATTTATTTATTGGGCAATTATTATCTTTCTCATTTGAAAATGAAATTAAAGTCCAGTGGCAACTTTATGCCTTCAGGTTTCTATAACTACCTTTCAGAATGTGCTGTTGGTGATAGCTGCTAGAAAATTGGTAAAAGTAGTAGATGGTTGGGTTTGGGGTTTCTTCCTGTGGATCCTGCAAGGATGTTTCTAACCTGTGGTATTTAAGTAAACTGGGTGGATGGCCCCTAAGATAAACGCTGTTATACAGCAGCTTTCATCTTGAGACACTAAGTGAATCCTGACTGATACCCAGTATCTCAACTTCTTGCAAGAGCCAAAGGGAAAATAGCAAATTTTTATTCAGCTGCTGGTATTTAGTGGGTTTGTAGAGATGCCTGTACTAAGCCCAGGACGGTTTAAAGCATCACCATTCTGTGGTTAAGTGGGATCTGGATGTTGTGTGTGGCTGCAAGAGCTGCAAGTGCACTGTGTGACAGCTTGCAGCTTCCTCATATGTTAAGTGTTGGTGGGAGGAAGGAGTAGGCAGCTTGGGAAGAAGTCTCTGCGTGAGAGCAGGCTTCCAGACCAGGGTTTCTCCTACTCAGAGGGGGAATCACCTGCTTAGTGGCTTGGGGGAGTATCTTGCTCCTCGGAGAGGTTCTTAATGAATCTGCACGACACAATAGATGAGCCACAGGATCAGTGATGGTCTCACCAGAAACTGATAGTCACATGGGAGTGTTTGTTTAGAGACAATTGGGATGGTCTGTGGTTAAGAAATTCCTTAGGAGCACCCCAAGGTGAGAGTGTGAACTAAACCCAGACTAACCTTAAATCTCGCAGGTGCGGCTACGCCACCTTACACCACGTTGTAGAGAAGACAAAGGAAGACCGAATGGAGAGCTTTTTTCTCAGTGAAACCTGCAAATACCTGTATCTGGTATGTTCTCCATTTCAGAGATCCCCTCTTGCACACACCATGTGCAGACAAGGCCCAGGGCAGGACACTGTTTACTGGGGCTCCGCTGCAGGGAGTGGGGAATGGGTATTGGGGTGTACTGGAGAATGCACTGCTTTTCTTCCCTTCACCCTGCCCTGATCCTGGAGGTGTGGGCAGCTGCTGGTTGGGATCTGGGGAGGAAGCAAGATGGAAGGAAGCTACTGCTCAGCTCCGCTGCTGCTGGGAGCTGTTCTGCCTGCTGCTGTGCCGGGCCCTGATTTCTCCCTGTTGGGCTTTGGCAGACACAGGAGAAGCCATTTGAGCACAGTTTAAGCTCCTGCTCTCGATCTCCTGGAGCATAGAAAATAAATCTGTGACTGAAGGGGAGCAGTGGGTACCAGCCTAGAAATGCCTGCGTGGTGCAGCTGGGAGAACAAGGGCAGTCTGAAGTCCTATGAGAAGTTTTTCTTTTGCTCTCCCCTTTTAACTGTTAAGTCAGTCCCTTGTGTTAAGGGACTGACTTAACAGTTTAAGAGAAGTAAGTTAAGAATAAGTTATTCCCATTTGCTCTGAGAGTTGTTACCCATGTGTCACTGCGAGGCGTGCTTCTCGTGGGATCCTAGTGTGTGAGCACGTGCTCTTGGACCTGCTCTTGATGGGACGTGAGGAACACTGGCACATCTACTAGAGCTGTCTCTCCTGTCTCCTGTGTAGTTGTTTGATGAAGAGAATCCACTGCATAAATCTGGCAATAAGTATATGTTTACTACTGAGGGGCACGTGGTGTCTGTGGATGAGCGTTTCCGTAACTCGCTGTGGCAAGACATCCTCCCTGGGCAAGGGGACGGCGCGGAAAAAACCAAACCTAACGACTTCAAGGCCGTTAACTTCACTTCTAACGTAAGGAATACTCAGAGTGGGGCTGGATTTAGAGAAATCAAATACCTGAGTGTTGTGAGAAACCCTCTGCTGGTGGAATGGATGGAGCAGGATAACGTGAGAGTGGTTGTGTTTGAGGTGGAACCTGTCCCCTTTTAAGTATTTATCAGCAGTGAGGGAAGTGTGAGTTGGGTAACAAGGCCAGGTTGGATGAGGCCCTGAGCAACCTGATCTAGTTGGGGGTGTCCCTGCTTCTTGCAGGGGGGTTGGACTGGATGACCTCTGGGAGTCCCTTCCAACTCTGATCCTTCTATGATTCTGTGACACACTGCAGCACTTTGGGGTGTGTTTGGATGTTGCAGCCTGTGCAGGGAATCACCTGCTGCTCTTTTATGTGGCTTGTGCTGCTGGTCCTTGTGAAGAGCTGGGGGAGAGTCGGTCTGTGGTGTACTGGGAGGAAGGTCATGGTTACTGATGCTGAGCGCCCACAGGATGGCCGAGGGTGTGGGGCAGCCTGTTTGGGTATTTCTTAAAAACATTCCCATTTTGTCACCAGTGTAACAGAGTTCCTGATGAGAGGAGGTACTTACTGCCTTTGAAGAGTAACTACATGAGACAGATCGATCGAATGGTGGGCTTGATCTGACGGGCGCCGCGGAGCAGCGTTTGTCCTTCGAAGGGAGGAGCCGGGGCTTTGGCTGGGGACGTTCCTCTCCTCTCCAGCTACCACCTGCCAGGCCGAGCCCCTCAGGTGTCCCCACGCTGGCAGTTCTCAGTCACAGACTCAAAGGGAGATCAAGTTCTCCTCTGAGTTCCTTCTTCTGAACTGTGGTAACTCCGTGTGCCGCCTGAACAGAGATTTCTTCCTTGAAGACTTCCAGTGAAAAATGTTCCAGATGAAGGCTGAACATACTGAAAAGAAAGAAAAAAAAGACAAGAAAATTGGCACATGCTACTCAGCTACCTCTTTGTAGCGGTGTTACAAGTGTCCCTTTAGGAAAGGGTCTGGTATTTAATTTGGGATGATCTTGGGATTGGGGAAGGAATGGGAAAGTGCAATTTCTGACACCAAGTTCAATCATCGAATTATTCTGACTGGCAATACACAACCTTAAGTACTACTCAGGTAGGAACCCACTGGTCATGGGTTTTGCTGAAACAAAACCTCTGTGTCTAGAATCATGTCTTGAAAAGGTAACTCCTGGTCGTGTGTGAGGCTGTCAGTTAGTTGTGATCTCCCTCGTGCACGCAGTTGTGTAGACCCACAGGTCACCAGGGCCTGTGGCTGTGGAAACCAGTAACAAACCAAATCAGGTGCCTTTTTTTTTTATCTAAGGGGTTTGGGGGGAGGGCAGGGGCAATTGCAAAGCCACTCAGCTGTCTGAGCAGCTGACTCTCTGTAGCTTGGCTGAGCTGAGGTTCCACAATTTCATTGTTTGCCATGTATCTAGTGCCTTTTCAGGAGAGATGCTGCTAAGCGCTGGTCTAAAGAGTTTGAAGAACAAACTGTAACTATTTCACATTCCTGACAGCATTAATATGATAGTGCCTTATGTATTCCTCACTTGCAGGGAAAACTGAGCTTGCTTGGGAAGGTGGATAAAGTATTTCTGATTAGTTGGCTAAGCAATACAGTGGATCCCAAAGTAACTTTAAAAGTCACTTACATATGAGGTGACTTTTTTTTTTAAAGATACTGGAAAAATGCCAAGTGCTGTGCCTACCCCAAAGAATACTCATGGGCTGGACTTGTTCTCAGTGTCAGTTCAGATAGCAATGGATCCTCCTGGGGCTGGAGGTGGTGAGAGGTCTGAGCCTGCAGCGTGCCAACTTCCCTCTGCTGCAGGGCAGCAGCTCTCGGTGCCAATGCTGTGCTGTGCTGGGAAACCTCATCTGGGTCTGGCCAGGGACAGTGACAGAGCTCTGTTGCTTCATCCCACCCTTGTGAAAAACAGTTGGATGTGTTTGAGGAGTAACTGTCCCTGGATTTCCAGGAAGAGAGTGCTTGAATTCAGGCAGGGCTGTCCAGGGCTGGAAACACACCGAGGCTCAGATAAACCAGGTTGGTGGGGTTTTTCCAGCAGTGCCCTGTTGCTTACATGGCTTTTACTTCTGACTGCAGCTGAAGTAGGTGTTTGTTGCTCTTGGGCTAATTGTTTTTAAATTAGGGCTTAAATATAAGGACAAACTTGATCTGCTGTATTTTCACCTTCGAACAACAACATCAGTTTTCATAAACCACGTGTTGCAACTCGAAATGCTTCTAATAAATATGAAGTTAGCTCTGAAGAGGTTATTGTTTGTATCTTTCAGTGTACAGGTGCACCTCAGGGACTTCCTTCTAGAATCTTCTGTTGCCTGATAGCTGGATCTTTTATTCAAGCAAAA
>VXBZ01004941.1:210373-452284 GCA_013399135.1 Heliornis fulica | reverse complement strand
GGGGGGGGGGGGCTTGGGGTGGGAGATACCTTAAGATTTCCCAAAGCTTTGCAATACAATCAGTTGCCTTGATATTTGAGGGAGCTGGTGGTTCAACTCCTGTAGAATCAGCTTTGCAAACCAGTTCCTGGTGTGTCTCATTGGCTGCCCTGTTGCCTAAGCCAAACATAAATTCAAGGTGTTACAACCCAGAGAGGTACTGGGAGGAGTTTGAGGCACAGCTCCTTAACCAGTAAGTGTTGCCTGGCCATCCTTCTGTTTGTAAGCATGGAAGGAGATGTGGAGGATGTGTGAATGGAGAGCTTGGCTGCAGTGGGGGGAGGCAGACAGCAGGAATGTCTCAGGCTTCCTGCAGTGCTGCTGCTGGGTCTGGTCTCACAGCTTTCCACAGCCAAGTGTTGCCAGTCGACACCAGCACAGACATTGCCCCAGTTGCTGGTGGCTGGTTCCCCCCCAGCTCCTGGTTCATCTCTCTGAACGTGCCTTGGAACCACCTCTCAGTGTTTGGTGCCTTCTGAACCCTGCCAAGGGCTCCAGAGATCTGCCCCCGAGTTTTCCCCGGAGAATTCCATGACTCTAAGGAAGTTGCCTGACTGTGCTGCCCATTGTGCTTTCTCTTTATCAAACCATGTTGGAATCTGTGTTGCCAAGGTGACCTGATGATGGTCCTTCCATAGGAATGGGCTTTGTCTGCGAGGAGACGGCCCCGACTGCCCGGTGAAGGGATCTGTGCTCTGGGAGGAGCCACCTTTGGCTCCTCCCCTGGTTCCAAATGCTTTGATAACTCTGTGATGTTGTTACTCTGTGATGACAAATGCACTAAAAGGAAAACTTTTGTACAAGTCAGTGATACCAAGATGAAGTTGGTAACGTGGCTGGAATAACTCGCTGGAACAGACTTTGTATCTCTTGGCATAATGTGCAATATCACCTTGTCCTAATTAAAAATGCAATGTCTGATCACTTGTTTTCCCATGAAGTGTTTAATTGGGGGTGGGAAATTTTTAAGAGGACCAAATTCTCATTCATGCAATGTCCTGAATTTTCAAAACTGAGCTTAAATTTTACAAATCTGCATTAAAAAATAGTGTATTTGACCACTCCTACGTGTGTTCTTCTTCCAGCGTAGTTCGTGCGAGGCTGTTGTGGAGCTTTCGGGTGTATTCCAAAACACAGGGAGAGGGTGAGTTTGATCTTTGCCATTCCCTGGACAGGAAAACTTCAGGAGCTGAGTAAAACTGGAGTTAGGGGTGAATAAAGGAAGATGTATGTGAAGTGTGGGTTCAAGTGGAGTTGTGGCTCTCAGGTTCTCCAGAACTTGGCCTGTTGGAGGAGTTGTCCGTGGTCGGGTCACTGGTTGGGTTGTAGGTGGCTGTGGTGGTCTCAGGGTGGGGGATGGAAGTCTGACTGTGCTGCAAAGAGGAGAAGCTGGGAATTCACTTTTTTTTATTTACAAGCCAGCCTTTGTCATGAGCTCTTGCTGCAGAGAACGTGGCTGCCTGATGTGGCAGACACCATGTTACTCCACTTCCTCAGGGGCTGGGCATCTTGCTGGGTGTTTTGGGGATGCAGGAGAAGACTGCCTCAACCTGAGGTTGAGGGCATCAAGCTGTTGGCCTGGGGAGCAGGAAACTGGGCCCAAGCAGGTACTGACCTCCTTGCTGGTGCTCCCTAATACACGTTCCTCCAAGTTGATCCATGAAGAGCTGGCCACAGGTGGGAATTCTGCTCCCAGACCCTTGCTGGCTTTCTCTAGGTGTGACTGCACAAGGGAAATACCCCTTGGTCTCCTCCAAGCTGAAGAGCCCCAGCTCCCTCAGCCTGTCCTCAGAAGGAAGATGTTCCACTCCCTCCAGCACCTTGGTGGCCCTGTGCTGGGCTCTTTCTAGGAGTTGTATGTCCTCTGGAACTGAGGGGACCAGAACTGGACACAATATTCCAGATGTGCTGGGTTCAGACTCCCACGTGCCGTTGCTGGAGCAAGGTAAGTGGGCTGAAAACCCGACCGTGGGGGATGAGCCCAAGCTCTGGTGTTTGCTCTGTGGTTGCACGTTTACTGGTGGTGTCTGGGCCCAGAGCAGCTGTTTGCTGTGGTTGTGGGTTTGCTGTCTTCCCATATCTCACCTTCCTTCCTTATCTGGAAGTTGGGTGGTCAGTGTATTACGGCTCTGAAGCGGGACTGATGTTTTGACAGTGGTTCTGTTGAGGCCATGGTTAAGAAAGGACCCCAGAAAAGCCCCTCTTCCCATTGCTGGTTGTGTGGCAGATTTAGTGCAACAAGATCCTATGTGATAAAAGACCCAAAGTCCGAAACTGTGTGTGAAAACTTCCTATTTTAGGGTGCAATGAGTCAGACTAACCTGGTGTGATGGCTAAAAAGAACCAGCTGCTGTTGGCTTGGGCTCCTGCGTGGTGGCAGAGCTGTAGATCTGATCTGCTTCCACCAGAGACCACTCTTGTGCCGCTCTTTGAAGACTCTGCACGGTGATGTCTTGCAGGTGGAGTGAGGGAAAATGGAGTTGAGAGGCTCTGTGGAGTGTGTCTTCTCCTTCGAGCAGCCTCAATGAGGAGTGTGAGGGATGGAGGTGGGCTGAGCTGCCAGCAGCTCGCTGCTGCTACAGAGGAACAGCTCTTTGTATTCCTACAGGCATTTACCTTTATCCTCACTTGAAACTTCCTTAGGAGAGGAATTTTCTCCTGTTGCTTGTGTTGTTTATTGACCTCAGAGAGCTCAGCAAGTTGGCTGAAAGCTGCTTTGAACTGTTTTGCCTTACTTGTCCCTCACTTAGCACTGGTGAGAAGGCTGCTTCATTGGGAAGATCACCTTAAAAGCATCTTTTTGGTGTTTTATTCCCCAAAGGTGCTGATGGAGTTTCTGTTGTATCACACTTTATGTGGCTGTAGGAGATGACAGCTTGGGAGAGCTGCTGTCACCTCTCCAGCTCAACTTGGCCTTCCAGTGCCGGGGGTTGCTCGCTCCATTCCCCAGGTTTGATCCTTAAACCTGTAACTCCAGGAAGCTTCACTCTGTAAAGTAATCCTGGTCCTTAGGAATCCTAATGAGGATTGAAATGAGGATTTTCACCCTCCTAATGAGGGTGAAAAAGGGACCTGTATGTCCCAGTGTGTGGCTGGTGACAATGCTCCCACCTCCTGCGAGGCACCCGAGTCCCAGGCAGGAACTCTGCCGATGGCTGGGTGAACTGGGAGAGCTGGGATCAGTGCTTGGGCATCAGGTGTGGATTCAGTGGGCTGGGGAAGGAGCAGTTGTTGCATCTGGGAGCACTTGGGAAGAGCAGAGGTGGTGCTGGGGTCTCCTGGCAAACCTCTCTTTCAAGGATGCTGTTGCACTTTGAGGCAGATGCCAAAACACAGCAGCGTTTGCACACTCGAGGCAGGTGCTCTAAAACCATAAACACACACATTAGAAAAATAAAAACATTTTTTAAAAATATTTTACTTGATTAATATTTTTGAATAATTGGAATTACTTGCCCTGTGAGGCCCAGAGGCTCTTGCAATAATGGCAATCTGCATACTATTAATTTTTTATAATGTTCATTGGGTGGAATAAGTAATTCTTAACATTAATAGCTCTTGAAAAGTACCATGAATCAATTATCTTCATCACGTACTGGCAGTGCTTGCAAGCTGGCATTACATGCTTTTGTCAAGGAGCTGTGTTCCATTGACTTCAGATGAAATACAAAACTCTGTTTTGAAAAAATATTGTTCTTTCCTCCTCTTTTACCGAGGAGATTGATTTTTAAAGCAGCCTTCAGGAGGAAAAATTAACTAAAAAGGAGTTTTTAAATAAGCATTTTTAATAGAATAAATATCCCCTTGCTCTCAGATACTGATTAATGAAAAGAAAACCCCAACTATGAGGTAACTGTGGATTATTATTATTTGTTTTTTTTTACAAATTATGATTTCTCGTTCCCTTCTGCTCCCATCCCCACAGCCACACCACTGCAGAGCTTGGGCCTGCATCTGGTGCCCATCAGCCACATCCTTAGAGGTCAGTGACAATAATTAATCCATAACTCAATCAAAGGATGATCAGATCCAACAGAGTTTGGGTTTATGGGGTTTATTTTGGGGTTTTTTTTATCCATGTCTGCCTTCATCTGCCATTTGCACAGAGACCTGACCGAGGGCAAAGCCAGGATGGGGCTGTGGAAAGGGGTTTGAGCTGATACATTTAAAACTTTAAAAACTTAAAAACTTTAAAGGAAAATGCCATTAAAATATATTATTCATAATATTCATAATGTAAAAAATGGAGACTTTCACATCTGCTGACACAGGGCTATTAGGAGAATTACTGAATTACAAAATTACAAAGAATTGCAGAGCTGCAGCTTTGCCGTCTCCCTCCAGCTCCCCCCAGACCGTGTTTTGGGGCACAGAGGGGTGCTCAGCCCATCCTCTCCCCTTCCTTTTCTCTAGCTTACTGCAGGAAGGTTTCAGCAAGTGAGGGATGCTTCAGTTTGGTGATTAATTAGTATTGCTATTAACACAAGATGCGATTCCATTAGATTAATCTATCTTATTGGTCAGGCTTTAATTAATTAGGTAATAACAGCGACCCTAAAAGAAAAATCTTGAGCACTGGTTAATGAAACCCATGGATCTACTTATTAAGAATTCAGACCTTTCTCCCTTTAATATTTTTCTGCATTATTAAACCTCACTCTGTTTCTTTGTATGGTCTGTCCCATCAATAAGCAGAGTCTTATTTCTGAATTGCTTTGTGTGAGCCAAGAAATCTAATATTATCTAATTAGGGACAACTCTTCCTGCATAATAAATGCAGGAGCAGCAAAATCAATTTGTTCCAGGCGTTTTGTGTTATTACTATTTAAAAAAACTCAGCCTTTAAACCAGTTTTCATAGGGGAAAAAATAATAAACCCCGGGGATGAAGATCTGGTCCCATCTGAGGAGTGGACAGCCTGGCTTGGGGCGGCTGGGGGCTTGGGTGGGGATGACTCCTGGCCCCATCCCAAGGGTGCTGTGTGGAAAGATGTAATTTTGGAGGATTTACACCCATCTGAAACATCCATCCCCTCCCTGCCCTTTGTGTTTTTCCAGTGTGGAATTATTTTGGTCCTTAGAGGTTTTGAGGAGCTCAGTGCCGGGTGGAGCAGTACTGCTGCAGGGGTGCTGGAGGGATGTGATGAACAAGCCTCTGCTTTGTTTTCCAGTGTGCTGCCTTGGCCTTTTCTTCCTCCTGCCCAGGGCCAGGGGTTTCACTGGGATTTCCTACAACACAAGTTGGGTGAATTAATTGCAGGAGCAGCTTTGGCTGTTAATACAGAAAGAGTCCAGAGGATCTCTGTGTAGCTGATAAAGATCCCTTTAGATAAAGGGATCCTGTTAGATAAAGGACTTCCTCGATGTCTGTGCCAAGAGATCTGCCCTGGATGCTTCTCCCTGTCCAAGGGAAAAGGTTGTTTGATGCTTCCAGCTCCAGGCTTTGAGCAGAAGGAAGAACCAAGAGCCCGTGCGCAGTCGCTCCGGGGGCCGCATGGCCCTGTGTCCGTCCTGGGAAGGAGGTTTAATTCCCAACTCTGCAGCCACTTCTCCTTCCTGAATTGTGCCACCATGACACACTTACTTTGGACTCTTGGGCCTTTCATCATGTGTGTTCCAACAGCAGCTTGAGGCAGGAGCGGTGTGTTTTCCTGGAGGGAAGTGAAGGTCTCTGGGATAAGCTTATGCTTCTCTCCACCAAAAGTGTTTCTCCTGCTCCAGTGCTCCCAGTGCTGCTGGGAAATGCTGGTTTCAGGGGTCTGCTGGTCCCAGTGCCAGTGTTCAAGCCACAACCCAGGGGTGTTAAGAAACAGCCAGTGTCACCCCAAGAAAAGAACACAAAACCGCATCGCCGGGAGTTCGTTGGGCTGCTCCGGATGATGTTACGGACGAGAAGGGCCTTTGGGGTAAACACTCAGCAGCAACTTAACTCCAAATCCATGGAAGTGCCATCCCCTTTGAACAGAGGGAATCCTTCATGCTGTGCTGGCTCCTGTCCAGCCCCAGCCACAGTGTCACCGCTGTTTTCCCAGGCGTCCAGTGGGATCGTGGTCGCTCTGGCTGCGAACAGTGGGGAATTTGTCTTCAGTTCTCAGATTCTCTGGTGTCATTTCCTGGAGGGATAACTCAGGTGATCATGGATGCACGGCTGTGAGTGTTGCATTGTGGTTTAGTAACAGCAAAAAGGTCAGTGAAACCTAATGCATCAAGGGCGGGTTGTCCTGTCCACCCACGGGTGTCGCGGTCCCAGCTTGGCTGCGGTCTGGGGTGAGATGCTGCTGTGGAAACAGGTGTTGATGCCCTCTGAAAGCATGGTCCTGCAGTGTGGGGCTCACACCTGAGCTCCCAGGTGCTATTTCATATAATCATAGAATTTTAAGGCTGGAAATGACCCCTAAGATCATCTAGTCCAACCATTAACCCACTGCCACCAAGTCTACCCTTAGACCATGTCCTCAAGCACCGCATCTCCCCGTCTGTCAAACCCCTCCAGGGATGGGGACTCAACCCCCTCCCTGGGCAGCCTGTCCCAATGCTTGAGGACTCTCTCAGGACAGAAGTTCTTCCTAAGATCCAACCTAAATTTTCCCTGGCTCAGCTTGAGGCCATTTCCTCGAGTTCTGTCACCTGTTACTGGGGAGAAGAGACCAACCCCCACCTCACTGCAACCTCCTCTCAGGGAGTTGTAGAGAGCAATAAGGTCTCCCCTCAGTCTCCTGAGGGGAACACCTATTCCTATTTCAAAGCAAATAAATAACTTTGCTTGAAAGAGAAGTGATTTTTAAAATATTGACTTTAAAAGTTTCTCTTTTTTTTTAAATTAAAATTTAAATTAATTAAAATTTTTAAATTCAATTCAAACTTTTTAAATTGAGCAAATAGCTGATGTTGATTTCTGTTTCCTCCTTCTGTTTTTGTCCTGGTCAGGTGTCAAAACTCAACCCAGGGTTGAAACCATAGTGACTGATACACCCTCATGTTCTCTTCTGTTGAAGACCCTGAAGAAATGCGGCGATTGGCATGAAAAATGGGATTCCTGCCCTGCTACTCCATGTCTACACCGGGATTTAATCCCAGAACTACTGAAAGAAAAACTCCCAAGCTGCCAGTTGTGATTCCTGTAAATTGAAAGTATTCAAAATCCTGGGATCACAGGTCAGCACCGAGCTGGACTCGCGCTGTGGGATGTCCCCACGTGAGTGGCAGCAAAACAAAGCGTCTCCCCTCAGGGCCTCGGCAATATTTCCTGATAGAAATCAGTGCAATTAACTTACACACTGCCATAGCTTCGTGTCTGGAGGATAAGATCTCCAGTGCTGTAAATCACAGTGGGAATTTCACACTGTGCTGCCTGGGCAGAGCAGGTGCAGTACAGAACTGTCATTGCCTCGTTCCACTACCAGTAACGTGAAGTGCTGCTGGAACCGGGGTCTGTGTGGGGAGACCTGGCCATTAGGGTTGAACTGGAACCTCAGTTACACAAATTAATTGAGCTGAGAGCCCTCAAAGGAAACAAAGATGTAATTAACAACTTCTCTATCGGCTCTAATAACTTAACCAGAGGACCAATGCGAGATGCTCTTTAAGCGAGGTGGGCTGGCAGCATCCCTCCAGGACTCCTTGCTCCCCGTGGGCCTCCCTGGCATCTGCCTCACCGGGAGTGGCCAAGGCTCAGCGCTGGCTGCTGCGGGGCTCACACAGAAGCACTTGGTCTCGGCTGCCTCCTCAGGCTCTGCTTAGTTAATGCCTCGGATTCCAGGCTTGACCCGGCGGTGCTGGAGGGCCAGGATCTGCAGGCATTGCTGGCGTTGGGCTGTCTGCTGGGGAATTCCTCTTTAAGGCATGTTTTCATGGAATCATGGAATTGTGAAGGTTGGAAAAGACCCTTAAGATCATCCAGTCCAACCATTAACCCACCGCCACCAAGTCTACCCTTAGACCATGTCCTCAAGCACCGCATCTCCCCGTCTGTTAAACCCCTCCAGGGATGGGGACTCAACCCCCTCCCTGGGCAGCCTGTCCCAATGCTTGGTGACTCTTTCATGTTACAGAGATGGAAGAGTCGGGTCCAACCAGACCCCAAACGCTGTTGTCCATCCCCAGCAGAGGGTCCTGCCACCACCAGCTACTGCCATCCTCACCAGGGGCAGTTCAGAGGTGTTGTGCTGCAAAACGGCAGCGTAGGCTCCAGGAGAAGGGGAAAGGCCTGAGACTGGGTGTGTTTTGTAGGTTGTGGCTCTGCTCAGAGTCCTCTGGGATCGACTGGAGCAGTCCCTGTGCCTTTGGGAGGTGTGGGGTGTTCAAGGCCACCTCCCTGGCATTGCTGTGCTGGGCACTGCTCCGTGTGGTGCCCGGAGCATCCATCTCGTTGCAGCTCTCCATCCATCTCGGAAACCTTGTAGATATTCTGTGATATTCTGTGATTTCATTGCCCAAACTTGTGAGAACATCAGTGGGTTTAATGGCTGTTCTTACCACTTGGTTGCAAGGTTGGCACTGGGGCACAGGGGGCTGGAAGTCACGTGGGAGCATCACTGTGCTCTGCCCCACACCTCCAGCGGGTCTGGAAAATCAGCCAGTGCTGTGTTGTGAGGTGGGGTCCATGGGAAGATGTCTTCTGCTGGCTAAGCCTGTTTCTCCCAGTGACTTCCAGGGCAAAGACCCCAGCCCTGACTGGGATCTCACTGCAGGTGCTGTTGAGGAGCGGGGTGTATCTGGCCGTGCCCAGGCCCTGCCGGGCGGTACCGGTGTCAGCCCACTCTTCTGACACTGCTGCATCTCCTGTTCGTTTACCCAGAGTTAAAACACTGGTTTGCCTGTTAGGACAGAAGGCAACAGAAGGTGTGGGAAAGCTTTTTAAGGAAATAATGGATTTGGAGAAAGCCAAGGAGGCACAAAATCATTCTCAAGATCTAATTATTCCAGGGAATGTAAGAAAAAAACCCAAACCCAGGCTTCTTGAACTCACTTTCTCAGGGTTATATTAATATGAAGCATTTAATCATTAGGGAGATGAAATTAGTTCACCTAGATTGATCTCTAGGCTGAACTGGAAAGTTGGACAAAATAATCATTTCATAAACTTCCTTAGAATAATAATTTTCCTGAACAATTATGGTGAAGGGCATCAGCCAGTAACCTTGCAGGCTCTGAGACCGCTTGTGCTGTGGGGAGAGATGGAAAAGTGATGCTGCTCTTCTTTTAGCAACAAGAGTGGGAGTGCTTGGTCTCTGATGCAGATGTGGACAGCTGTGGATGCTGAGGTGGGTCTCAGACCTCGTGGGCAGGTCTCTGAGGTCTTTGGAGTTTCTGCTTGGCTTTTTTTAAGTGAAGAATTTTGGTTTGTGAATATGTAAGGAAATCAGCTTTCTCCTCCCATTTATTGGTTTCCAGGAAGGAATTGTGATCTTTAGCAGTTCTCAGTCCTGGATGCAGACATGTCAAAACGTCAGAACTTGTCTGAAGGGTGGAAAAAACCCATAATACTAATTGTAGAAAAATGCTGCAAGTTGTTACAATGCTATAATAAAAACCCAGGGGGATGTGGTTGCTCACCATCCATCAGAGGGTCTTCATGGGTGGTCAGGACCCACACTGCCAGCTTCTCTCATCCTTGAGGGACTTTTCTTAGTTAGACACTGGGGAGATGTTCCTCAGGGCTGTGAGGGCATCACACGAGTTCAAATGAGAAGTCTTCACCCAATCTCTGCCATCAGGCTGGATTCAACCCAGTTTATAAACCCTTTCCAGGTCAGAGGATGACCAGATGTGCTGTAACTGCAACCCCTCACCATTGCTTACCCTTATCTGTGTGATAAAGGTAGATGTGGTCAGGATCTATTGCTCCCACACCTAAAATTTGCAGAGTATGGCCTGAGCCTGGTGGGATTTCGGTGGGATTTGCCTTTTGCTGGCTCTGGTGTTTGAAGTTGGAGACAGTCTTGTCTGGTGGCTGTGGACCAGGGTACTGAGCCTCACTGCCCAAGGGGTGGAGTGTAACTGGGATTTACCTAGCCCACATCTAGGTCAAATGAGAGGTATTCCAGTCCAAACTGGGAGCCAGCCACTTTGACAGCCATCCTCTAGGAGCACAGCCTCTCAATCACCTCGCTTAGTTAAGTGTTTAATTAGTTTTCAAACTTCTCAGATGGAGCAAAGACCTTCTGCTTGTCCCAGAAGTGTGGTTTAAGAAAGAGATTCATTTTTTATAACCTAAAAAACCCCAACTATAGGAAAATCCAAACCAGTGCAGGAAAACACCGGGGACCACCACAACCCTGCATCCTGCTGGCAGTGGAGACCAGCTCTGTGCTCTGCAGCCACCCCTGGAAAACGTGTCCCAAGGGATCCCTGGAAATAGTGGCATTGCCAGGACTAGTGAGGCACCAGGGAGAACCTGGATGTTTTATAGCTGAACTGCTGAAAGCACCAGGCATCAGGGCTGGAGGGGGGAAGCATCTGGGGGATGTACTTGTGGCAGAGCTTTCTGGAGGAAACAACAAAAAGATCCGTGGCTGGTTATTGGCAGATGACTCAGGGTAAACAGTTTTAATTTATACAGGTGACATTTAAAATGCAAATCAGACCTTAAGATAATTGCTGGAAATAAGGAAGGCTCTGCTGGTTTAGGGAATATTTCCAGTTTCTGTGGAAAGTGTTTGTAATGCAGGAGATCAATGAGGAAGCTCAGGTCTTAGAAGGCTTGGCTGGAGTTGCTGCTCCACGGAGTCTCGTTGGAGCTGAGCGCACGGGGACGGGGGGATGCGCTGGGAATCGAGTGCTCAGATCTGCTGACAGGGAGAAATTTTCTCCTCCACAGCAAGTGCAGATGGAGCAGAGTCAGCTGGTGTTCCCACAGGTGTGTGTGCCCGTCTCTGCCCCCCCAGTGAGTCCAAGTTGTGCATCTGCTCTCAAATTTAGGGAGTATTTTTAATTTTCATGCGCAGGAGAGGAAAGACTGAAGCTGTGTGGTGGAGGCAGGGGCTGGAGGTTGGGACAAGCTGCTCAGTGGGTTTCTGCAGGGTCCATCAAATGCAGCTTGAGGAAAACACACTATTTTGGTGGGGTTTACATGCTGTTGGTCAGAGATGGTGCTGCTGGGGGCTGTGGGGCTCCACCGGTCAGGCCCAGAGCTCTTCAGCACCAATGTGACACGTGAAGCCATCTGCTTTGAGGGGACTCTTCCAGCAGAAGCACCAAGCACTGTTTGCCCATGCTAGCTCGTGGGAGGGGTCTGGAGGGGACCCCCCATCAGCTGTGCTCCCCAGGATGGGTGTGGAAACCTGGCTGTGCCAGTGAACCCCGGCCTCACGTGGACTGGTGGTGCTTCACGTCGCAACGTGGTTCGTGGTGTTGGGTGGGGTTTGGGTGCTCCTCACTGACCTCCTCCAGAGCAGTTGTTTCCTTTGTGTGGTGGGTGAATGATACCAGAGAGCATCCTCTTGGGGACCTCAGCATCTTTCTCTGATTTATAGCCAATTTCTCCACTCTTTACAACCACCAATCTTGTTTTCTGCTTTGATTTCATCTTCCTCTACTGAAGCCAGACTCTCTCTAGAGGCTTTGGGGGATTTTTTGATGGTAATTGTCTGACTGCTTTTTTTTTTTTTTCTCTTTTCCCCAATCAGCCTCCTGCAAACCCTTTAATTTACTTGATATTCATCCTTCTTTGTACCTTGCTTCCAGGTTCATTATTCCAGGTTTCAGCACACCATGCCATTTACCCAGTTAGCTGTGAGATACAATCTCATTGTTTCCATCTGAATGGTTTCTCATTAGTTCCTGTGGGTGGGGAGGTGTAACACGCATGTCTGTGTGCTCTCCCATCGCTCTGTGGACACAAATACCCCTTGGCTAGAGAAAAGGAGCAAAAAAATGCAGTTCTGGGTAGGAGAGAAAGGAGAGAGCTCACATAATACTTTGCTTGTGGTGTGTGTGTGTGGGCTCGGTGCGGGTGTAAGGTGCGACTGGCAGCGTGTGTGGACGGCAGAGATGGAGCTCTGTGCTCACACACACACACTGACAAGGGTGTGTTTGGGGATGGATATTCAGCAGGTGACAGGGATTCATTCTGGTGGCTTCCAAGAAGCTCCCCATTGATGCCAGCCTTTGGTCTTGCTTCTGCTAAGCCTGTGCTCCCAGTTGGTTGTTGCTGGATTTGCTCTGGGCAGAGCCCTGTCCCAGCTCTGTTGGGCAGTAATACCATGGGCACCAGGACAATGTGCTTGTTGGATATTGGGAAGAAGCTCTTCACTCTTCAGGGTGGTGGATCACTGGCACAAGCTGCCCAGAGAGGTGGTGAAGGCCTCATCCCTGGAAGCGTTCAAGGAGAAAACCTGATGTAGTTCAAGGTGTCCCTGCTCACTGCAGGGAGTGGGACTAGATGGGCTTTGAAGGTCCCTTCCCACCTAACACATTGTGTGAGTCTCTGACTTCCCACCACTGGTGATGTGTGACAAGTCTCTGGAGAACATGTGGTGTGAAGGCAGCGCTGCTGGGTGGCTGCTGTCCCGATGCAAAGAGGATATTTCTTCCAGGACAAACAGCTCCCTGCTCCATGCAAATGATCAATAGGAATTACAGCTTAAAAATAATGACCTTCCTGCAACTACTTCACTCCTTAAGGAGGATATTTTTAAAAGAGTTTCCAAGCCCCAGCTCTATTACTGTAAAGCTGTTGTGAGCTGTCAGGTACAGAACCATAATCTTCACCAGTTATTGTGGTACTTATGAATTCAATATAAATTGCAGGAGCTAAAGCACATTGATTAGAGGGTTGACTTCCATATGAAGCCAAATCATCCCATTTTTACACTGCTGGCTCAAGAAGTATTAGCTAATGGTTTCAGATGCCACCTCGCTACTGTCAGCCAGCAACGGGCTGATGATGGGTCATCTGTTGGTGAAAACCCACCGGGCTCTTGCTTACACCGCTGAGTCCCACCCAAGGGACCTGTGAATGACCACAGCAGTTCCACAGTTGTTGGAACCCTTTTGTGTGGGTCTCAGCCTGGTGGAGCTTTGGTAGGAATGTTTGGGGAAAACAGGTTTTTCTTCGAGCAAAGCAAGTGAGAAGCACCCGCAGTTATGGATGGGGTGTGAGGCTGTGTGCTCTGAGCAGCTTCACACAGACTTTTCTATTTGCCTGGTCGTGTGTCTGATTGTTTTTTCTTCCCTGCAAGCTGGGAGCTGGAGCCCTGTGATGATACACTCCTCCCATCTGAACTAGCTGAACCGTGGTCCGGGTGGATGCTCAGCAAGGGTGCCTGCCTGAGGAGAACCCCATTGTGAGGCAATCAGCCAGAACCGGCACCAAAGTGAAAGAAAACAAAACCCCAAACAATTGGGCCAGAGATGGGGCTGATAAGTGACTGAAGCTGCCTGAACACAGCAGAATATCTGACCACAAACCAAGCACTTCATGCTGCAAATACCTGCAGCCATCGGGGTCTGCTGAGCTGCCCCTCTGCAGAGCTGGCTGTGAAGGGGGTGGGATGTCCTCTTGCCCCCCAGCTACCCCTTGAGGCTGAGACACCCCCGACCTGGCACCAGGCACTGATGGCAAGGTGAGTGACATCTTTTGTGTGCATGTAATGTTTAAGATACACACAGTAAGTTTGCACAATAATCTTTGTATCCTACACTAACTTTAAGCGTGGTAAGTAGTATTGTCCACCAATCCATGTGTACTCAATAAATACTTCACATTCCTAAATTTACTGGTTAGAACTCCACAAACTAACTACTAAATCATACTTAGAAGATCTCCAACTCTTTTCCTGTGACAGGCCTCCCTCCACCAGCAAGGATCTTGCTGGTCTTCAAGCACTGCTGGGTGCAGTTGGGATGGTGGGCTGGATCCAGCCATGTTTTCAGGAGCATCACGATGCTCCCAGTGCTTGTATACTCTTGGGGCTGGGAAGGAAACCAGAGGTCCTTGTGAAAATACCATAAAACCCCTGTGACTCCAACTTGCCATGGTTTGGGAGTGGTGTGGTGAAACCTGTCTGTCCTTGAATGCTGTTAACACCATTCAGCATTTTCCAAATGTGTCTAATGAAGAGCAACACCTTGGGTTTGTGTCTACTGCTGGCAGCCAGGGATGGTTCAGGGGTCTCAAGTCAAAACCTCCCGGTAGGTTTTGAAATTTTAACCTTTATTTCCAAAACAAATGATTGTGGTTAGCTGGAGGCTTATACTTGCAATTCCATGTAATAATTCCAGTTTTTCACTATAGTTTGGGAAAAGGATGTTGGCAAAAAGATCAGGATGCAGCTTTTGAATGAGGAGCAGCAGTGACCGAGGTCCTTGGAGCAGGAGCCCCATATTCCAGGGAAAGAGTGCTTCAGCCAGCATGGCCTGCCTATGCTCAACTGGTAAATAACTCCCTGTTGTTAAAATCTCACTGGGCAAAGAGTACAGTTGCAATACAGAAGTGCAAGTGCTTAGTAAACACTCCAGAGGTGCTACAAACACATTACTAATGCGCTACGTGCTGTAGAGGGATGTGACACCACCAGTGGGACTCCTGCTTACCCATTAGCATTGTTTTAAGCACCCAGGCAGCCTATAACTATAGATTTTCCTCTCATTAAAACCTCAGGCAATAATTTATCAAGTCTTTGAAAAGTAAACCTTGTGCAAAGCCTGGTGTCTTTGGTTTTACACCAAGTAACCCCCGTCCCCAGGCCTGTGGGTACTAGATAAGCCCTAATTCACGGGTCTCCCTGGGAGCTGTTGGTACTGCTGAACAAAAACACTCCCTGCAAACCATGGGGCTTATTCCTCCTGCTGCAGAACAGCCACCTGCCTTTAGGAGAAATGTTTGTGTTGTGAGCCATACTGAATGACTTCAGGTGTCACTCTCAAACTGGATAAAAAATTTTCTGTGGTGAGGGAAGGTGTGTGATGGGTGCAGCCTCTGGCCCTTTCCGAACATCTCTCGCTGCATCTGTGTTGGGGTTTGTTGGGGTGGTATTTCCCCTATCTGAGCAAAGTCTGGATTAAATTTAATTACTAGAAATGGAGTATCACAGAACATTAGGAGTTGGAAGGGACCTTGGAAGATCAGCCAGTCCAACCCCCTGCCCAAGCAGGGTCACCTCGATTAAGTCACACGGGAACGTGTCCAGATTGGTCTGGAATGTCTCCAGAGAAGGAGCCTCACACCCTCTCTGGGCAGCCTGGCCCAGGGTTCCGTCACCCTTACAAGTAAAGAGCTTCTCCTTACGTTCCCATGGAACCTCCTCTGCTCCAGCTTGGACCTGTTGCCCCTTGTCCTGTCACTGGCCATCCCTGAGCAGAGCCTGGCTCCATCCTCCTGACACTCCCCCTTTGCATATTTATAGACATTAATGAGGTGACCCCTCAGTCTCCTCCAAGCTGAAGATACTCAGCTCCCTCAGCCTGTCCTCAGCAGGAAGATGTTCCACTCCATCATCTTGGTGGCCCTGCACTGGGCTCTTTCAAGGAGTTCTATGTCCTTCTGGAACTGAGGGGCCCAGAACTGGACACAATACTCCAGGAGCAGTCTCACCAGGGCAGAGCAGAGGTGGAAAAGGACCTCTCTTAACCTACTACTGAGTCTGAAACATGGTTGCCCCTGGCTGGGATTGGGTGGCTCTGGCACAAGTGACTGCACCCATGCATGACTGTGTGGACCAGAAAATGAAGGCTGGGGTGTGTGACATGGAGTGTAGACACCAGGGATGTAATCACCTCAACTGCAGCTGAGGGGCTGGCCCCCTCCTCCTGCCAGAGCTGCCACCCAGTATTAATGACCACAGGCTGCTGAGACCTCTGCTTTACATATTATCATCTGAGTACACAGAGTGCAAAAGTAATTTAATTCGGGCATCACAATTAAGGAAACAATTATCTCTCATGTCTTGGGCTGATCTCCAGGTCATCTTAGCATTATCCCTTTTGATCTTGTTATGAATTTAAAATACGCAATAAATTGGCTCTTAATTCTATAGAAAAGGTCGAGCTTGCTTCCTGCAGGAGACAGGGGTGTGCTTAGTGGGGAGATCTCAAGGACAAGGGAAACATTTGTTAATGACTGGGGGGATGGGTGTCAACCCAGCCCTGGGGAACATCAGGTGAGACACACAACTTCTCTGTAGGCAAATCCTGCCTGAAGATGCCTTCCCAAGAGGTAAACTCGGACCTGGGTAGCAATTAACCATTAGAATGGACCATCACAAGTTATCCCTGGGTGATCCAGCCATGGCTCACCAGGGCAGATGTGTGAGAGGAGCGTGGAGGAGACTCGAGACAGGGGCACTGGAGTGCTTTATTCCCTTGGGTATTTTTGACAGCCTGCTTGAGAAAGTGGGTTAACAGGTCGTTTTGTGGTTAATGGGTCATTTTGAAGATTATCAGTGGCCTTGGCAAGTGGAGTAGGTGCACTAAGCTGAGCTCTGTTGGCTTACCTCAGTTCAGTTCTGGTTTAGGTAGGTTTTTCTCCTTTTTTAATAAGGATTATTATGTGTTTCTACAATCTGGCAGAATAAAACTGCCCATTCAAAAGAAGCTTAGGATGAACAAGAAGTAGCTAAGTAACTGTTTTATTTTCTCCAGGATCTAATTACAGCTGTGCAGTGCAAACCATACTGGTCATGAGTGCTGGGTGTTGTGTTCCTGCCTGTGGCATCTGAGCCCCAGCCCAGGGCAGGACACACGGACATCATCCAGGTGAGCCAGACTCGCTTCCACACGTGGGGTGGGGTACAGCACGAGCACCACTGCTGGGAAGTTACCATCACTGCTTCTCTAACTGCATCTGTGAGGACTTAGAGACCAGGAGCCATTCACCCCATCATCCACCAGCACCTCCCTTGTGGCTCAGCTGGATAAACTGGTGACACTTAGTTCATGTAAGTATTTTATTTTATTTTATTTTATTTTATTTTATTTTATTTTATTTTATTTTATTTTATTTTATTTTATTTTATTTTATTTTATTTTATTTTATTTTATTTTATTTTATAAATATCCCTTTTCAATGCTATTTACTGATCAGAGCACCTGTGGATACCCTGTGAGAGAGCAAGAGGCAATTTCTGGGAAGCTCTGGGCTGTTGCTGTGTGGTGGCTACCAGCACCTTGTGCAGAAAGTCAGGTTATTCCATGTGAATTTTAAAATGTTTAAGGCCCAAACTGCTGCACAAGCTGCATGTGGCTCCCCACTGAGTCGGGTGGTGTGTGGAGAACTCTTGGTGATTTTAGCAGTTGTGTTTCTCAGGGTGGGATGTGGGAAGAGCCACAAGCAAGTCCAAAGCTCTGTGAATCTGGTAAGTGTAGGGCTTGGTGATGGACAGTCCCCCTTCCTCTCTCTGCCAAGTGAGAAACACCCTATGAAGGAAAACTCACCAGCACACTGAGTGCTGCATCCCTGGGTTGTTCCTGTAAATGGAATTGGTTAAATAACAAATCCCACTGATCAAGGTCTTAATATAAACATAAAAAACCTTTG
The DNA here is from genome assembly GCA_013399135.1 of Heliornis fulica. Classification (NCBI taxonomy): domain Eukaryota; kingdom Metazoa; phylum Chordata; class Aves; order Gruiformes; family Heliornithidae; genus Heliornis; species Heliornis fulica. Next base: position 434,770 of record VXBZ01004941.1, on the reverse strand, counting down.
AAGTGTAAAAGGTACTGCTAAAATGCTGCATGTGTGTAACATGGGTAAACTCCAATTTAAAAGGAAGAAGACCAGAATTTTTATCTTTTATTGGCTATTATATTCACTTCTATATTTTATGCTTTCCAGAAGGCAAAAAATAAATCAAACCCGAACTTATTGCAGTATTCACTATTCAAACATTTTAATATACATTGCCTGGCAGTGCAGAGGACAGATAATGATGTAGGCCTGTCTGTTCTGCAGAAATGGATTATTTGGGGCCACCTTTGAAAAAGCACTGAGCATACAAAGTCCCAGCTGTGGTGTGAGGAGCTGGAAGCATCCATCCCCTCCTGGAGCAGCTGGGGTCTGGCTGGCCCTGGCTCCCACAGCAGCGATTCCAGAGCAGAGCATCAGCCTGATCAGAGCTGCCCAAACTTCTGATGTTCTGGGGACTCCCCTGGGGTGGTTTCCACACCCAGCAATGCTTGAGGCAATGGGTAAGTATGTAAAAAGCATGTAGAAATGAATCCTGAACTGCACTGCTGCATCATTTATGAATGTCATACACACTAAACCCCAGTGTTACCTGCTCTATCCGAGATGAACGAAATCAATCATTCATGAGAGTAGAGACACCCCAGATGAGTGCTGGGGGTTGGTGCTTACCTCCTGTCCACACTGCAGGTTTGGGGTACAATTACAAGGGTGAGGAACAACCCCCAGGAAAGGATGTTCCATCCCCAACACAGGGCTGTTGTCCTAGGAGTCGTTTCCTGAAGGGAAAATGGGTCTGAATAAGATCATATTTTTACACCCTCTGTGTTTAATCAGTTCTTTCAGAGGACAAAGCGCTTTCAAGCGGTTAAAAAGCAAACCAGGAGTTGTTGGCTCTTTCAAAAGGTTCCCTTCTTGGGCTCTCACAATAAATACTTGATGCATTTGCCAAGAGGTTGGGGATGAGCTGCCAGCCCCTGTCCCTCTCTCGGTGAAAGCAGGTTGGATCGCTGTCGCAGCTGTGTGCCGGACGGATCTGGAAGGCAAATCGCTTTGTGAGTAAAAGCCATCACGGTTCAAACTGTTACTGAACCTTAATAAATAGAGGGGATATGTGTTCCCTCTGCCAGCACACAACCAGCCAATCTGCCTCTCCACCAAGGCTGCTCCAAGGGAGGTTTAAACCTCAGGCAGAGCCTTAAATGTGCTGATGCAGTAGAGGATACATCGTGTTTTCCCTTCACGGCTTCTCTTCCATAGGAGTGTGTGGCTCGTGTGTTTTCTAGGCATGACCAAGGAGTTTTGGTTTCATGCCTCCCAGCCTGTCTGCATGGCCCCTACGATCCCCCTTTCCCAGCTCCCTCGTGGGGCTGGAGGAGATGCAGTCCCACCCCTGCAGCATCCATCCTCCATGAGCCATGAAGAACCCACTTCCCTCCTTCCCGGTGTAACGGCAAAGCAAGGGTTGGCTCTGGCACAAGGCGTGAAGGTGCTGCTGGTGGCCTTGACCTCAGGGGCACTGTGGTCCCCTTGGTCCAGCAGGGACATGGCAGGCTGGATGTGGGGGATGATAAACCCCTAGTTACATTCCCAGTGCTTCTTTGCCAGGATGGGGGCTCTGTCTGAGGATGGCTCTTGGTAGGAACGGAGAGATGCCTTGTCTGCACTCAGGGGTACATCCACAGCCCTCCTTTCATGTGGTGTGGAATCCCAACAATCTCACACAAGGCTGCTCACAAGATGTGTCATGAACTTGGAAGTTGAAGGGAAAGCAAAGGCCTTCGGTGTGCGTTTCCCTCCAGCGAGCCGGCCTGAGGAACAACCCTGCAGAGACCCTTGGATTGGCTTTTATCTATTTATTTTTAACACTGGATTCCCATCAAGCCACGCAGACAAAAAGCTTTCAACCTCTTTATGTGTATCTGGAGAAATATTCTGAGAGAGAAACAAATTGGAACAGGCTCATAGACTCATTCAGCATTTCCAAACAGATAAATATATGTATTGGGCACGGCTGTTGGGGTGTGTAACACCCATTCCTCCTGCAGACGGCTCATTGGGTTTCTACCTCAGCTCTTAGCTCTATAATGATGTTAGACTACTAATACTGAGCTGTCCTGACAATGTTTGTGCTTTACCTCGTAGCCTCTGGCTGTTTGGAGGGTGAGGTGGTTTGGGGGCCTGGGCTGTCGCTGGGAATTTGCCTCGATGAAGGCCAGCGACGTGAAGGGTTTGCTGTGTGCTTCAGCAGGGGCTGCTCTGGGTATTTCAGATCAGCAGCACTTGCTCTGTTTTTTTCTAAGGCCAAAAGGAATCATCCTCTTAGGGAAGGGCATGGGAACAGGGCAGTCCTGAGGTGGTGGAATGTGGGATGAGGACACCAGCCGAAGCCTGGGTTGCTTTGCAGTTAGAAGGGACGGTCTGCTGGGACGGTAACGGGCTGCTGGGTTGTCTGGTTGTCTTAAAAAGGCAAATCTGAAGAATTCCTGCAAAGGCTTTTGGGTTGAGCAGAGCAGCTCTGGTTGCACAGGTCGGTGTTGGCTGTGCTTGGTCACTTGGACGGTGCCACCTCCATAAAACCCCTCTCTGTTCCCCTCCCACGATTACATCCCACTACTCCGAGCTGCAGCTCTCCCCTTGGACTCCTGGGGCTGCTTGCAGAGGTGTGGGGGTAACCACAGCTGGATCCAGCTGGATTTTGGGGAAGAGTGAAGAGTGTCTTGTCTCTGATACCAACTCAAGTCCAGTGCCCAAACCAGATCTCCTCTTCTCTCTCTAACCCATGTGCAGCGTGACCTGCCCTGCTAGACACGTACCAAGAGTACCTGGGTGGCACTCTGGCAGTGTACCATTGATGGACATCTATTTAGCCAAGAGCTCAAGCTCTTATTAACATTAATGAATGACAGTAGACTTTTTTGCCCTTCATACAAAGGTCACGCACAAATCATTGCATTATCAGCCTTAATTACAAGAAGTTAATTGTTGCTTGCTTGCCTCGCAGATGTTTAGGAAAACACATTTTGAACTGCGTGTATCACGTGTGGTATTGCTCTTTATGCTGCAGTGATATAGTCATTAGTGACCAAGGATGATGGTGATGGGGACTGTTGATGGATTGTGCCTCTCCAGACGAAGCCATTAGTGTTGTCCTTTGTGCAGTGCCAGCCTTGTCCATGGCTGTGTGTCACGTCTGTGTGTGCTTCTAGAGGAACACTGCTGCTGTTTCTACCAAACAACAGGTGACACCACTGCACAGGGTGTGCTGCTTAGCCCTCCCGTGGCACTGCACCCATCCTTTGGTGTTTCCCACTGACTGGGAAAGACCTTGCTGCCATTTCTTGGTCCTGGCCAGCTAAACCACTCCCCTTCTGGGTTCTGCCACACGCAATCGTGGTGTAGCATCCTGTGCTTTTTCTGGATTTTCTTGTCCCTTCCAGGTCCCTGGCTGCAAGCAGGTGGCATGCCATGGAAAAGCTCAAGCCCAGTTCATCTTGGGAGCAGCAGAGCCTGCTGATAAGTTTCTTCATGTAAGTGGAGTGATTATTTCATAAACAGTTTGCTCCCACAGCGGCAGTGCCTGGGTGGGAGTGAAGCTGTCACGGCATCGCGTCCCCGCGGGGGATCACTGACTCCAGACCCCCACTCCCACAGCATAACCACCCACTCAGGAGGATTTTTGAAGTGTGTTTTATTCCTGTGGTAGGAGGAAGATGCTCATTTCTTCCAGGCTGGGGGGCTGCTGCAGCTGGTGCTGTGCAGAGGGCTGAGCCCCTGGTGCCCGCTGGCCAGCTGAGGGAATGGAGACAATCCCAGCTCCAGAGCCAGCAGATGGAGAGGCTGTCTCAGGGAAACCCAAGTGAAGATCCAGCCCTGCTGTGAAGGAGCAGAGAAAATGAATGAGGAACTGTGTAGTGACCAGTGACTGTCAGAGAAGTGACTTGAGCAGAGGGAGAGCTCAGGCTTATCAGAGGCTAATAACTCACATTTAGAGTCGCTTTTCGTTCAGGATCCACAAGCCCAAAAGGACCTTCACAGCACATTAATTGGTAATGAAGGGCAGACATGGTGTTGTGGAGTGCAGGGCTCTCTCAGAGGGGTCCTCCAGGCTGCTGGAGAGGTCAGGAAGGCAGGAGAATGGAAAGGCAACCAAGCCACAGCGACTGGCTGCTCTTTTCCCTGCCCCTGTTTTGGCAAGAGGTCCCCTGCTTCGTGTCAGTATTCCCAGGAGACACGAGGGGTGCAGCAGCCAGATAAGTCAGCAGGAGCAGAACTGCATTTTTTGGGGGGTTTTGGGAGGCTGAAGCTCATTATAATTATCCAGAGGACCCAGCCAAACTGTTCAAACACCCTGTGAGCCATCCAAACAGCTGGGAATAACGGTGAGGGTTGATGGAACACGACACAGTCTGACTGGTGAGAGCTGTGCCGCTGCTCCTGGACACCCCCTGCACCCCAACAGCACCTCTTTAACCCCCAGCATGTAGGTTCAGGAGCTGGTAAGTGCACCAGAGAGGAAAGAGGTGCTTGCTCAGAGGGAGTGATGTCCCATGAGGATGAGGAGTGCACCCTGGGGTGAAGCTGTAGGTCTTCTCGTGGTAGCACAGCACTGGGTACAAGCTGGCAGGGCTTGGCTGGCATGGGAGAGGTGCCAGAAAGTGAGCTGTGAAATCAAAACCCAAGGACATAAATAGTGATAGCAGGCTATCAAAACCCAAGGACATAAATAGTGATAGCAGGCTTTCTGGAGAGACTTGTGTTCATAAATGGATGCTTGGGTTTTAGTAAGGGATTTTTTTTGGCTTTATAATGTTTATTTAGAGGAAATTTTGAAAAAAAAAATGTTTTTTAATAGCTGCTGAGAGATGTTTACTGGTGGTCACGTTAGCAAGAGGGAAAGTGATTCGTGTAAGGAATCTGCTGAGGAGTTGTACTGTGCTCTGGGAAGAGTGTGGGGAGGTGGTGGAGTGGGAGCCTGTGGAAAGGGCCCCTTGTGCTGTAGCCTGATTTGGAAGCTGCAGAGTAGTTAGCAAGGCAGTAACAAAAATGAAGGAAAAGAGTTGGGTGCACTGTGTGAGCTCTTATCTTCTCCCTTTCACGAAGAGCAGAGAAGGAGCAGAGCACAAAGGTTGTAGGCTTCCCCAACTCCTAATTATCCCTTGATTATGCCCATGGCAGGGCTGAAGTTTCCAAAAATACCCTTTTGGCAGTAAATCCAGAAAGCTGGCACAGTACATCACGGGCTCAGCACAGTAGTGATGGGGCCAGACTCAACGCTCCAGAGATGTGGAGTGCCCAAAAAAACCAGATTGTACCCAAAAGCTGCTGGGGCTGATGCCATTGGATGTGCTGTAGGAAAGTGTTTTCACCTCCCTTTCCCTTCCATGCTCCAGGCAGGAAATCTGTTTGGTTCAGGCAGTGTCCCTGGGTTTATTTAGTTTAGGATAAAAAAGTCCTCATGATACCTGGCTTGTTTGGGGTTTTTTCCTCCCCCACAACCACCTCTTTCTTTGGCATGAAGGAATTGCAAGAGCTGTTTGGAGTAAACCCCAAACAGTGTGTCTGCCAGAGGACTCTGCACAGTCTCTCCTCCCTCTAGGTACTGGAATTCTCTGGGAACAGGAGCCTGAGGAACGCAGGAGGGGAGAGACATCCCATGGCAGCACAAATCCGTGGTCTGTAAGGTGGATGTGTGGATGGTTTCTCTTGTCCTAGCAGCCTGGTGTGTGTTGGTGTGTTCTGGGTGGTTCAGCTCCCCCAGGGTGCTCGGTGTGTGCAGGATTTCAGCACAGACCAGGGGATGAGCAGTTGCTGTGCAGGGGCTGTGGTTTTGTCAAGGGTGATACTGACTTCCCACGAGTGACAAGGAGTTCTTGTGATTAGTGCTGTAGGATTTCTTGCTTTGTGGTCCTTTTTTTGACTTCTCAGACAAAAGGTGGCAGGACCCACCTATCCCTTTCCCATCCTGTTCAGATAACAACTCTTCAAATGCATAATGGTGATTCTTTGTATTAAAAAGGAGAATTAAAACCCCAGCTACCTTCTGTGAACACTTGATTCTCTGGATTGCTCACAGAATGCAGCTTACTGTGAGATGCACCATGCTCCCAGTAGCCACATCCCCCTGTCTGTGAGAAACATCTCATAAATATTAGCAGCACATCACCTATTTCTTGCTGTAGGAATCGTACACAGCAGTGGATTGGGCTCTGCACAGGTTGTACTGCAAACTCTGTGAGCACTGGACACCCTTTTCCTGCTGCATTTATTTCTTGCTTTGTTAGGCAACATAATTCCATATGATTCTCTTGGTGGAAATAAGATAATATCAATTTTGGCAGCATCAATTTCCAGTATGAATGGAAGCAGAGCTCTGTGCAGGGTTCATAATGAAGTTGGGTTTATTTACATTTGGTGGAGATGGATACAAACTGAAAAACCTCCTGGCACATTTTTCATGGAGTAAATAAATGCATTAAGTATACTCATAAACACAATAACCACACACAAATAGAGTTAAACAGCTGAATACATACATATGATCTTTATACACTGACCCCCCTGCCCCCCCTGAATGGCCAAGGAGTGTTGGTAGCTACACAAGGAGTATTAATATAGATATTTGTAGTGGGAGGCTCAGCCCATGCTGGCTGGGAACATACCCAAGTGCTGCTTGGGGGGTCAGGATGGAGGGGGTTGGTTGCTGGATGATCCTGGAGATCCTGGCTATGAGTGGGCAAAGCATCAAGCACTCTCTCTCGTGTATAGTGTGAGTTATCCTTAAGTAACAGTGAGGACTGTGTGCAGGATAAACTTCAGTGTTATTAACCAGTGGTTGGGGAAAATGAGTCATATTTACCAAGGGATTAATGTTTTTCCCTGTTTGTAGAATATTTTAGTACCTGTTTAGTGTTACTCTCTGGAGTGTTTGCAGAGCATGTCTCCCCAGACACGACCAGGAATGAGTGAGGGTTGCTTTGCCCTGGATGTGCTTGGCAGCTCTGCACATGCTGTCTGAGGGGACAGACCCAAGGCCATGTCCCTGGAAACGCTGGTCCCTGCTGGGCTTCCCCAAAAATACCAGCAGGAGCAAGGTGCTGCCAGCAAAGCTCACAGGGATGGTGGGAAGAGCCTCGTGGGTGTCCCTGGGCGAGATCCCTGTGGTGTGGGAAGGGAAAGGGAGCACTGACGTCCCTGTCACAGAGACACTGAATTCCTTGAGGTGGCAAATGCTGGAGGAAGGCTGATATCCAGGGATGGGGGTTCATGTGAGTTGGCAGGATTCGTGCCCAGGGCTCAGGAGGGCTGCTGGAGGCTGAGGGCGGGTGCTGTGCCTCTGCTCTGCGCCCTCAAGTGAGCGCATGGCGGGGAAACATGGCAGGTGGAGGTGTCACAAGGTGACCCCCAGAGACATGAGCTCAGGACAGAGGTGCCCAGCTCTGGAAACACCATCAGTGATGTTGTATTTGTGTCCTGCAGCGTCGCAGGCAGAGCCTGAGCTCGGCCTGCCGCCCCATGAGCCCCGCGGGGTGGTTTCCATCATGGCTGCTGGGCACGGCCCAGCACAGCCTGTCCAGCAGAGCCCAGGTCCTGCCCTGAGCCCACCTCAGTTAACTTCTGCTTGGAGCAAGGTTTGATGAGATGACAACCAGCAGCTCCTGCAACGGTGGGCTGCCTGGAGAGGGAGGCACAGCCTCAGGAACTGCGTGTGGAGGCAGAAACTCAGCCCCTACCCAAACCTCTGGGGTGAGGGTTGGGGTTTTTTTTTGTGAAAATGCCCTTTCTGTGTTCTCACCTACTGCAGCTTGTGTTGAGCAGCCATGTAGCAGCATCCCCTCCCTCTGCCCCTGTGCCCTCTGGAGCATCACCCAGTGCTGGGCTCATGCCACCTCGGCAGGGCTGGCTGCCAACACAACCTCACCTCTGGAACCCGCTTCAGCGAGAGGGGAACCTGGTGGGATGCCCAGGAGGAAGATGAGGCTTGCCCCTTCATGGGGAAGAAGGTGCTCTGGGTGCCATCACGTCCTGCTGGCCTTCTGGTAACCAGGGGATAATGCAGAGTTTTTATGTGGAGAAGGAAAAGGGATGAAATGCTTTTATGAGCAGTTAATGTTTTCAAATACACAAACTGTTGAGATATTTTTGCTTAGTAATTAGGATTTTCTGGGTTTTTTTTCTTGTAGCTAACGCTGTTTGCAATGCAGTGCTTTGCTGGGTAATTTTTAATTAAGAGCTAGAACATGGCTTTAGGTTCCAGAACTATCATATGTTTGTGCTGACCCGTTTTTGTGACTTTCTGGAGACAACAGTCCTGTCTCCCTTCCTCAGCATTAAACTTTTTGCATGTAAATAGATTAGAAAAATTAATCCCAGGCTATTACAAGGTCTTTTATTATTATGCTATGGGGCAGGTTATTTACACTTTTAAAGCTGGTTCCAACCTAATAGGTGTGAAAGGGAGGAACACTCAACCTCTCTGCATCTGAAAAATGAAAGACCCTGGTGGGTTTGTGTTGTGGACTCATCTAAGGTAGATTTCAGGACTGCAATGGCCTGGAAGGTGTATCTGTAAGGGAAAGTGGGTTTGCAGTGGCACCCCTCAAATGCAGTCAACCACACGGTTGAAGTGGGGGGCAGGGAGAGGGGTTTCCTCCCAGCCCCACGCAAACCAGCTGGGTGAGGCCCTTCCGTGGAAGGTTTTAGGCTCTTACCCCAAAAAGGATGAAGGAGCTTTCTAGCCTCATCCAAGGGCACTTATTAAACAACTCCTTCACGAAGGAGCTCTCTCACAGACAGCTTTGTCTGCAGCTGATACTGTCACAAGTGGCTGAAATAGATTTTCCTCAGGAGACAGGATCTCTAGTGAAGAAATTCTAATTTTCACTCTACCAAGTGAGTGCCCCATGGAAACCAGCTTGCAGGGGCTGTACTCTTTCTGCCCTCCACCCCCCCATGCTCGTTCTCACCCCTGTTTCCCACTGGCTGGGTACTCCAGGTTCACAATCCTACTAAAAGGTTTACATTTGTTAATTACATGATAGCACCTGCTGATTGCTGGCTCCGAGATGTCTCAGTAGCTTTGGTAGGGTGAGTTTCTCCAAAGCCTTTTCTTTGTTAAACGAGCTCTTCAGTCAAGCAAACTTCAGGTTGCCTTTACTTCCCTGGGCATGTGGAGACTTGTCAACCTCTTGTGTAGCTCTTACACAGTGCACAGAAATCCGAAAGAACGTTATGTGTACAGCAATTGCTGCTCAAAGCTACATACACGTAGTGTTGCTAGTTAATGACCTATATTGCTAATTATTTACCTTCTCTTCAGAGTTTTCATAGAATTCAGCTTTGTCTTTTCAGAAGATCTGCAGTATTGATTTCTATAAATCACCCCATCTACACAACCTCTCTGACTGTAAATTACTAATGAGCATGTGTTACTATGGGAGGTTCAGGTAAAGGATAGAAAATCCTGTCAGAGACCTTTTTCTAGTAAAAGAAGTTCCTGAACTGCACTATTGATACAGGATACTGAATGGCAGCAGAGACCATGGGATAAATTCTTGTCTTTTATGCAGAGACACATTCCATTCTTAACGTTCCAGTTCTTATGCAATTCTTATCTTACAAAGTCTGCAGTTCTCATTCCATTTAATGTAGAATCAACATTTTATCCCCACAATATTAAGAGGTGCCGGTGCTCAGGTGAAGGATACTGATATTTTTCCCCCTGCACCACCTGGGAATTTGCTTTAATAATGTCCAAATCTATGACAGCAGCAGGGAAAGGGTCCAGCTGCATTTTCCTGGCTCTGTTGGTGTTGAGCTGCCGTGGGATCTGTGCACAGCCCCTTGGCAAGGTTCTGGAAACTCAGAGAAAAGAATAGCCTGACCTGGAAGTCTCGAGAAATGGTTTGGTGTGTCTGGGAAAAAGGGGAGTGTGAGGCTTTTTGGTAGGATTCTGGGCACTGAGTGTGGAGCACCAGCCTTTTGCCTCTGGGTTCTGGTTATATTCAAAAATCTGTTTATACTCAATTCTGGTAAATATTCAAAATTGGCTTCAGAGGCAAAATGACCCCATGGTCCCACCTCTGCAAAAGCAGCTCGGAAAAAAAGGTGGATAACCCCAGTTCCAGCCCCAGGGTGGGATGACACAGGACTGAGAAGATCCTCCCAAAGCCTGACCTAATGGTTGGTTTGGACAGAGTGACATCCCCCACCACTTTTTGTTTCCTTCATAATAGTTCTTACAAAAATAAAATAAAATAAAATAAAATAAAATAAAATAAAATAAAATAAAATAAAATAAAATAGTCTTAGTAGTATTTTATACCCTAATGTTACAATACCCAGTAATGGAAAAGGAGAGGCAGTACAGAAACAAAACTGATTGAGGNTTTAATGAGAATGAGTAAAGGGAGGGTGCTTATATTAATGTATAATTGATGTTACCAAAACGGTTTTATAGTTCCTGAAGCTGTAATAGAAAGTTACAACAGCCCCGGGAGGATTTGCTGTCACCTTGCACCCCCGAGTAACGGGGGTGTACATACACGGTCCACAGGAAGGAATAACCCACACCAGGACAGGCCAACATCTGCCCATTTGCATACTACACATGGTACTGGGGATGAGAGGGAATAACCAGAAAGGTAAATGCCACTTGTGACTTTTTTTTCTACTCATGACATTTGCAGCAGCTCATGTTCTTCCTCCAGCTCAAACAACCTGTTAGGGTGGGAGACGCAGCTGGATGCTCTGTGTGTCCAAACTGCCAGAGGCTCCCAGGAGCTCAGGGGAATAGGGGTGGGGAGGCCACTGCAGATGAGCAAGACACTAACAAAGCAAAGGACAAGGCCATGGAACCAGCAGGACCTGCAGATTCCCCGGGGAGCCAGCCCCATGTCACCACAGGCATCAGATCCCCCGCCAAGGGGGCAGCTGCTCTGCTTCTCCCTGCAAATTCCTCACAATAATTCCTGTCTCTGTGTGACACTGGTCAACCCAGGCTCTGAGATCCTATTACTTTGTCCACATCTTTTCTTACAATCAGCTCCTAAGACCAGGGAAGGCTGCTGGCATCACCACGCAGCTTTGGCAAACGCGGCGGTTCACGGCTGTGCTCAGGTTTTTGCTGTCTCTATTATCCTTGTAGCTATGGAAAACGAGACAGAAGCAGACCTTCTAGCCCCAGGGTGTACCTGAGAGTGTTGGAGCCCACACTTACCTCACCTGGGCTCGACCTGAAGCCCTCACACTGCACCTCCTCAGTCGGGTTTCATTTATCCCCAGATCACTTGCTCTCCGTTAGGAAACCTCTCTTCTGGCAGCGTGTGCGTCTATCATTAAATCAGAATCCTTCTGGAAGCAGAACAGAGGCTGGGACTTCAAAGCTGCTGCTGTTTGCCACGGAGCTCTCCTTGCTGGTTGCCTGGGAGGCTGATTTGAAGTTATGTGTGGAGAGGAATGAGTCCCAGCTCCTGCTGGAAACTGCTCAGGGCGCAGGAGGTGATGGGGCTGAGAGGCATCACCCTCCCTCCACCCAGATTTGAGAAAACCCTCAGGGTCCAAAACCCCCAAGGGATGGCCCAAATGTTGTGGCCTCTTTCCATCCCTGCTACCTACAGACCTTGTTTTAGATCTGCCTTCCACATCATCTGCTCTCGCTGCTTTTGGGAGGCTGACGGGTACAAGACGGCCAAATGCCGGCTGACGCGATGCCCTTTCCAGCTCTCTGGCAAAAGGGTGTCCTCGCTGTCTTACAACCACCTGGAGTCTCAGCCTTGCTGCACTTCAAAAATGTTAAAAGGCATCTTTTGCCTTGAAATATTGTCACTTTTTAAAGCCTTCATAGCTAAATCTGTGTGTTTCTGTTCATGTAATCGTGGTGCATCGGAGTGGAAGGCGTCGGAGAGCAGCAGAGTTCAGCGTGCCTGGGTACAACATCCCCTCTCTGGCTCAAATCCTCTGTCTGCTGGGTCTTGGGCCAGAAATGCCAATTCTGAACAACTTTGAAATCATGAGGAGGTGTCTGCTGTGTGCTACAAAGCAGCAAAGAGAAAGTATTTCTCTCTGGGGTGATGTGAGGAGTCAGCTGTCAGGAGCAGGAGCCTGATGCACTTACCTGGTGTGTTTCTGGTGAGGTAACGCTCTCGACTTGTGGGTGTTGGTGGTGAAGTGTGTTGATTCGTTGGTGTCATGTGGCTTGGTGGGAGCACAGAGAGAAACCCTTGGTTAAATGTCCAAGTCAATTCTTCTTGGCTCTCACCAGGATCTTCTTCTTAGCCTGGGAAGCTCTGCAGAGAAATGGCTCCATGTTTTGTTGTTGGGTAACTTGTCTTCAGCATCCTTGCACAGGGGGTGGCATGGGGGGTGCTGGCAGCAGATGTGCTTTGGAGGATTTATTTTGTCTGTTCCGATTTACCACCGCAGCAGACAGCGTGGAGGAGATGGGCAGCTCTGGGTACTGTCTGCCTCATCCTATTTTTAAAAGAATCATTATTCCAACACAAAACAGCACCGTGTTTGGGGACCACAACACTGTGCATGCCTCTGAAAAACTGCCCAGTATCTCCTAGGATAAAAAAACATCACAGACTGGTCCTTTCCAGGGGCTTTTATCAGGCTCCAACCCATGCTGTCTCCCCACAGAAGGTTGTGAAAGGCCAGCAGAAGAGCTGTAACTGGCTGATGCTTCATGAGTCTTACTGACACCTGTTTTACAGCTCAAAGTACTGCGCTGGCCTGGACCTTCCTAGTGCCTCTCATCATCATCACGTAGGGCGCGTAGGGCGCCTGCTTCCGCGCTGCCATCCCTGCCTCTGGCTCAGCGCTGCGCCTCCTCCTCGGGATCCCTCTCCTGAAGGTGAGTCCACCTGGGGCTGGTGGCACCACAGGAGCTGTGAGCCACACGAAGTGGCCTCCTCCTGAAGCCAGGGAGGCCTCAGCTGCATTGAGTTGCTGCACAGCTCGGTGCCAGCCACCCCTCCAGAGTCAGGGATAGTGGTGGCTGGCTCCTTCAAACGATCCCTGCTGAGCCGTGAATCGATTCTGGGTTAATACAGGAGTTATAAGATATTTATTCACTCCTGGCTACTCAGGCTGTCCCAGATGTTCACCTTGGGGGATTATGCTCTCACTAAAGGTTTTTGATAAAAAATTGAAATGCCCTTTTTGTTGTCTTGTAAGTCGTGATGTTCACATGATGAAAATGATCTTATACATAACTCCACCTATTAATCAAAAAGGTCAGTGCAATAAATAGTTTTTATCTCTTCTGCCAGAAGCCTTCCCCTGGTCTTAGGAGCTGATTGTAAGAGAAGATGTGGACAAAGTAATAGGATCTCAGAGCCTGGTTTGACCAGTGTCACACAGAGACAGGAATTATTGTGAGGAATTTGCAGGGAGAAGCAGAGCAGCTGCCCCCTTGACAGGGGATCTGATGCCCGTGGTGACATGGGGCTGGCTCCCCGGGGAATCTGCAGGTCCTGCTGGTTCCATGGCCTTGTCCTTTGCTTTGTTAGTGTCTTGCTCATGTGCAGTGGCCTCCCCACCCCTATTCCCCTGAGCTCCTGGGAGCCTCTGGCAGTTTGGACACGCAGAGCATGCAGCTGCGTCTCCCACCCTAACAGGTTGTTTGAGCTGGAGGAAGAACATGAGCTACTGCAAATGTCATGAGTAGAAAAAAAAAAGTCCCAAGTGGCATTTACCTTTCTGGTTATTCCCTCTCATCCCCAGTACTGTGTGTATGTTTCCATTACACGATTGTGCATGACAGAGTAGTCAGATCTGTGCTACAAATTCATCTTTAAATATACTCACGTCCTCCCCAGGAGTGGCTCTGCTCTCCCAGCACACCGTGGTCTGTCATCCCTCCAGCACCCTGAGTACAACCTGTAGCCTCTCCTCTCCTTTCAGATGCCTCTTCAAATAGCATTTCTCCACCCCCTAAATCTCGAGGTTCATCCATAAAAATGAGATCACTTCCATTACCTGAAGCAGATCTCTTAAGCTCATTATCTGATCGTCTATCCCTGTCTAACACAAGTCCAGTGTCGTGGGCAGAGCTGCCCCCCTCCCCCACACATAGTAACTTATTCAGCAGACAGGAATGAGCATATATACAGGAGCCTTCCTGGACACAGCCCTGCCATAGCAGCACTCTGCATATCTGAAAATAGCTTCATGCTATGAATGTTAAAATACCAGCTCACAATGTGGTGTTGAGAGACCAGATGTGATGGAGCCTGGAAAACAGCTTTGATTTAGCATACTGTGCTTGTCTGACTTCTAAACTTGTATTAAACAGGATTTCATAAAGGCAAATGCCACATAAAACTCCCAAATAACAGGGCACTGGGCAGGAGGTTACTAAGCAGTGAAATCATCAATTCATTCTCCTTTCATTTCAAATGGGCAGATGTGTATGAATATTTATTTACTTCGAGATTTGGGTTTTTTTCAGAGGGGGAAAAAGGTCTTCAGTAGGTGTGTTGGTTTCAAAGCACAATCAAGAGAATTAGTCCTATGTATAAACAAGTAATTAACACTGTTACATTCCTGAACCCATGGTGATGCAGGAGAACTTTCCCCCCATATAAAGCTGTTTCATTTTATTGAGGTGCTCCTGATGTTCAGCCTGGATTATCATGTAGAGCTGGTTCATCATCTCCCCAAGGTGAATTTTGAAGAGTGAACCCCTTAGGAACATCTGCCTCAAGACCCTCTGGTACTACCCACCCCTCAGGTAAAGGCTTCTTGCTTTTCACTAATTGGGTGAATTCTGTGGGCTGTGACCCAAAATAACGTCCAGTTTGCAGATGTTTGGTGTGGGCAGGGGGCAGGTTTTTGTGTCCAGGGCTGCTCTGGCTGTGTTGAGGTGAATGGAAGGATTACCCATGTCTTTCCCTGAAATGTCTTCTTGGTCTGGTCTTACAGGAGGGCACTCCTGGGGTTCCCAGGCTCGTTTTGCAGATGTGGCAGGAGAAGTTCAGGCACAGCTACATGGGTGATGCTGAAAGGGCTTCAGATCTGGGTATGCAGAGGTCCCCTCTAACAACGCTGGCCAGCGTGGGAAGAGCTAAGGTGGGCTTGAACAAACCCCTGTGGTCTGTCTCATGGATGCTTCGAGTCCTGAGTGCAGAGCAAAGTTGTGCTATGGTGTTGTTGGGTTGTGGAGGGTGGTTTTGTTCACCTTTCACGGGTGGGGTGGCTCTGCAGAAGGTTTGGTGCAGCAGATGAGCAGACCCACCGTGCCCAAGGGCCACTGGCTGATGAGAAGGTGCAGGTCTGCATCTGGCTTCGACACTTTGACTTGCCTCTTGCTAAACCAAAGGCAAAAATACACATGGGTGAGATGTTTCCTAAGCAGAACATGCCCATTCTTCCCCAGGAAGATATATAGCATATAACAATATATTATTAAAGCCTATGTGTTAATGGTGTGCCATGAAATTATAATTTTATATGATAATTTGTCACATAGACATATTTTTATATATTCATTATTTAGGTGGCTTCTTAATAGGATGAATGGTGTTTCAGTGATGACCCCAACATCTGGAATCAGGCAAGGCAGGGAGCTGTCACTGCTATCCACAGTATCACTTTGGGGGTGCACCATATGGGCCTTTAAAAGTTGGAATGAGGTAGGGGAGAAGAGGGAAGAGCAGATTGCCCTCAATTTGGAAATCAGGGTGTACCAGCATGGCCTGGTTTTATTGTTGAGAACCTTGAGCCTACAAAGTTCTTGTTAAAAGACTTTATCTCACTGACCAGATGGTGCAATTTGTCTGGCATTGACGTTTGGGAATATCTGCTGAAATTTGCATAAGGACAACTGTTTCAATTATCCACTGTCTTGCTGTGTTAATCTTATTTTTCTGCAGTGACCAACACTTTTCTTATTCCTAGTGATCTTGTAGCTGTATTGTGTGTGCTTTTATACAACTCTCTTCTCATCCCTACTCATTTGTTGCCTCCCCCTTTGGATGCTCCTTTGGGTTAAACATCTCCTGTTGAGGCAGAATGGCAGAAAAATAAACCAGATGTGTGTGAGCTTGGGATATTTAAAGCCTCTCTCCCAAGTTAATCCTTTCATCAGAATAAATGCAAGAGTCTCTTTGAGATGAAGTAGTATATAAGATTAGGGCAAAGAACAAGCTGTGAATCTCAGCTTCACGGCTGCAGAGCAGCTGGTTGCATGACCAGGTTTCCCTGTTCAGGAAAGATGGAAAACAGAGAATTCAAGTATTTGCAGGAATATAAAAAAGCAGCTCTGGGACACAGAAAAGCCACTGACCTTTTTTCCATTGCCTGAAGGGAAAAACACACTCCCCACACTCCCTTGTGCTCTCCCGTGCTGCGGGGCACTGCGTGTGCGGATGGGGATGCAGGAAAGGAGGGGCTGGATCTGCGAGCAGGGGTCCCCAGCCCAGCAGCACCCTGCCCTCAGTGCCACCCTGTCCAGCTCTCTGTGTGGGTTGGTCATAGTCAATAACACCCATCCCTCAGCCCTCACCTCACCTCCCCCAGAGCCCCTCTCCCACATCCCAGGGTCTCCAGGAAGAAAGGAGAAAGCACAAGTGGATTTACCCCCAACAGACCCCCATCCCGTGCTGTCCCCTGGTGACCCACCTTGGTTTGGATCGTTCATTATGGTTTAATTTAAGAAATCCAGGACCCTGTGTCTGTGTGTGTGCAGAGGAAGCAGCTCATTAGAGCTTAATTGCTTGCATTGCCTGGAGCAATATATCTGTATTGATACAGAAAGGTGCCATCCATTACAGGCAACCTTGTGGTCCTCCACGATCATGGCAAGGCTGGTTATTTGATATTCAGGCTATTTGCTGACATGCAGGGCAGGGCAGGGCATCCTCCAGCTCCTGCAGCCACCTCAGAGGCAGCTCTGTGTGTGCCCTGAGCGATGCCCACCTGGGGATATACATAGTGTATGCATGGGACACCTGTGACCTTATAGCAGCCCTCCAGTCACTGTAAGGTGCCTGTCAGGAAGCTGGGGTAGAGCTGTCCTGAGGCCATGGAGTGATAGGATGAGGGGTGATGGTTTAAACTAGGAAAGGGGAGATTTAGGTTGGATATCAGGAAAAAGCTCTTCCCTCTGAGGGTGGTGGGTCACTGGCACAGGCTGCCCAGAGAGGTGGTGGAGGCTCCATCCCTGGAGACATCCAAAGTCAGGGTAGATGGGGCTCTGAGCAACCTTATCTAGTGAAGATGCTCTGCTCACTGGAGGGGGACAGGACTCCCTCTTGCCTGGATGCCCCCAGTCCTCAGCAGACACATGGCATGTGGCTGTGGGTGTCCCTGACTCCTCTTCTTGTGGATTTTACCAAGTTATTTGCAGTCACTTTTGCTGCTTTTACCTGCTGGGCTGCTGAGGCCACAGCCTGTGTCAGCACCTCAGGTGTTCCTGGAGGGAGGGTGGTGTGATCAGTTAGGAGGACAAGGCAGTGCCGTGCCAAGGCTGTGGGATGTGTTTGTTTAACGTGCTGTTACCCCTGGAAACTGAGACAGAGCCTGTGCAGCAGCAAAGGTGTGCAAGGGAGCATCCAGATAGTTAATTGCTGTAATTATAACGTTTTATGGACAGGAATTGCCTTCATGGTTGTTCATTATGATGCTGAATTTCCCACATTTCATTGCTGGTCATCTGCACTGCTGGTACAAGCGGCCGGAGCCCCACACTGAAAGACCCCCCCTGCTCCCGTGCATGGAGGAGCTGGTGTCATTAATGTGACAGAGTCTAATTGCTCTGGTGTCCAAGTTCAATATTTATATTCATCTGTACCCATCACTCCCATCTGAGCACTCTGGTGCACACTGTGTGGCAAGGCTTTACAGATGAATTTACAGTTAGCTCAGTGACTGGTCTAATACATATAAACGCTGCTCTTAAATCTGGGCAGACGTGAGGGAGTGAGATGTTTTGGCAAATTGTGTAGAGCAAGTGAAATGACAGGAATTGGGAAGTGGGAGTATTGCTTGGTACAGGATCCTTGACTCTTGCTGAATGATAAATTTTCCAGTACTAAAGAGCTGGCACATTATGTTACATGAGGTTGATGGGTGCAAATTATGGGCTCGGTTGTTTCTGGACGGGGTGTTATTAGCTGTAGGGAGATGTGGCGAAGAGCCAGGAGCAGAGTGTGAACTTTGGTGTATATTGTCTTGAATTGCAAGAGCAATTGTGTGTGCCTGTGTGAGCTGGCAGTGGGAACATCCCTGCCAACGCTATGTTTAACAGAAAGACACTGAGCTCTTTTCCAACAGGGGCCTGAGACCCTGGTCACACAGAGAGTATCAGAATGCCATGTTAATTAGAAACAGGCTTTAATCAAATAGCTGAATTTCCTGCCACATCGAGATCCAAATACACAGGACTCAATAAAGGATTGCAATCCTTTTTGGTGTGAAAGCTGAAGGTAATAAATATTTCAGAGAGGGTATTAAGCTCCGTGGCTCAACCAGTCTGCAAAAAATCAAGGTGAGACCTCTTAAAAGGATGGAGAACTCCCTGCCCTCTGCATCTCCTGTGGGATCCATGTGCCTCCTTCCCACACACTGGATGCCTCCAGAAGCAGAGGTTGGGTCAATGCATCCTCTAGGTTGGCTGCTCGTGTTTTCCCTTTCTGCACTGACCTCCAAAATGTGCAGCTCTGCACCCACTCCCACATACACAGCATCCCATTTCAGAGCCATTTATTTTTGGCAGTCAGCATTCACAAATTCCAGTACCAAATTATTAGCTCAGAACACCCTGGAATGAGAATATTCAGCAGAGGAAAATGTCCCCTGGTCTCTTCCAAGCTGAGGAACATCAGGAATCGCTGTCTTCTTGCCAGTCCTGAACACCACTCAAGGTCTCCTGTCCTCATTTCTGAAGGTCTGCACCTAGAGCCCCAAGCAGATTATTATCCCAGTGATGTTTTATTCATTGCAGTGCTGTCAAATGAAATTAATATTTTTGTGTTAACGAGTAGTAATTTGTGCATTCAAAAATTCCTGACCTATGGAGAAGCAAAGGAGTATTAAGGAAGTGAGGGAATGTGTGCCCCAAACGATGAGAACCCGTGCTGCGGTGACAGGTGGTTCATCGATGAAGGTCACATCACCTCCAGGAGTCAGGGATGCAGGACAGGGTGGTCACAGCCCTCCTGGTGGGTCAGGATGCTCTGTGGCTGTGCCCACAGCCCTACTTGTGCCATGCTGCCCGGGGAAGAACAGCTCCCAGATGCTGGCTGGGGTGTACAAGTGGCAGCACCATTGCTGATGCTCTGGGATGTGTTGTGCCAAAGGCACTGCGAATGCACTCCAGGATTAATGTCAGTGGTATCTCCTAAACAGAAGAAGTTAATAATTTATTAGTCTGCAGTCAGTCCATGCTGGGAAAACAACTCAGGAGATTGATACATGCATTGGTATGGAAGTGCACCACGTGAACCATGCTCTTCCTCCTGGCCATGGGGCTTGGCTCTGCTGTCCATACCCAGCTCTCTGTCAGACGGGCTCTGATGCTTCTATATGCAGGTTTTCTACCTCCCAGATGATGCCAGCTCAGCCTCAGATAAATATTAACTGCTGAAGACCCTCTGCTGAAGCACAGCAGGAATGCCAGGTTGGGCTGGGCATTGGGTCCTACCAGTTCTTGAGGGCTGGGAACCGGGTTTGAATTGATGTTCTGCTCCCTGGTTGCCAGCACTTGTTTATAAACACTGAGCTTTGGAGTAATGAGAGTTTGTGGAAGTGATTCATTGATGCTGTGTTGTGCATGGTGGTGACCAAACATGGTACACACAACACAGTGAGGAACTCTTTGTCGAGGGGTTGAGCACAGCCCATAGTGCTTGGTGCAGCAGCTCTGCCTTGCTAGAGATGGTAGAACATCTCACCCATTCACTGCCATGAAATAGCTTGTTCTTACAGAGACATGGGCCACCTCTTTGTCACCTAGAATGGCCTAAACAGCATTTCCCAGCAGAGGTACCAGGTTGAAGCTGCTGGCTCTTCTGGCAGCTGCCTGCACTTATCCTAGAGGCATCACCCCAAGCTGCAGTTCAACACCCAAGGGTGAGAGGTCCTCTCCTCAGAAGAGCAGACGTGTGCTCGAGTGTTTGCTAGAAGGATCACGTCACACGGCCGAGCCATGAGATGCCACCAGCTGGGATGGGCCGTGCAGCCAGACACCTGGAGCACACGTGGGTTGGTAACACCCTTTCTGCAGGAAGCAGCAGAGTCTCCATGCAGAAACCCCGTGGTTCTGCAGAGCTGCAGCCAGCGTGTGCTCCAGCCACGCCGGTGTTTGTCGACAGCTGCGGCAAACACACCCATCTGGTGCCCACGAACGGGGCGATTCCAGTCGGTGTTTGGAAACAGCGTGTGGGCCTCAGCCAGGTTCCTCAGAGCCATCAGCTCGTGCACAGACCACTTACCCTGGGCTGTTGTTTTGACAGACCTCACCAGCTCAGCTTTCATCACTCCCAGGAGCTGCTGAGAGACATCTCTGCAGCCCATCGTCGCGTGGACCTACCGCGGGAACGCCGCGTGCTGGGGAGACTGTGCTGGGTTCTGTTTTCCCACGAAGGTGCTTGGTGTGGCTTTGTGGGTAACAGCTCTAGTCAAACACAGCTTTTAAAACTTGGGTGAGAAAATCCTTATTTACTGTCCCAGAGATTCGTAGCCACACTTCTCAGGTTTTGCTAGGGTTCTTGAAAACTCTTTTTTATGGGTAACAATGTTTAATTATTATTTTTTTTTAATTTCCCGTGTCTGTATCCTTCACAGGACGACCTCCTGTGCCAGAAGGGCCGTCTGGTAGCCCAGCTCTTGCAGAGCATCACTCTTCTGTTTCTTTGCTGGAATAACCCTGCCAAGGGATGCAGTAAACCTAGTGGCGTTCTACCTGCCCCAGGTAGGTGGTGTTTTCCTTACAGACTCACACCCCACTAATGGTAACTAAATAATATTGCATTTTTCTGTGTATACAAACATGGGTGGAAGGAGCCCTGGAAAAGCTTTGGTGGAGAAGGATCCAGGCTCAGCCCTTCCTCAGTCCCTGGACCCACAAAAAGCCACTTGATGCCACTAGCAGAGGGTAAATTCAGACTAACTTGTAGGTGACAGCACAGCCTGTGTTAATATCAGATGTCACAGCGGGCTTTGATGGAAGAATGTTGCCTATAGCTCTCATGAAGGAAAGCCTGTTAATTCCACAAGGAAGGATGAATTTCCTTCCTTTATAATAATTATGGCCATGGTGCACTGTTCCTGTGTGACTCATTTGGTTGCTCACATATGGCACCACAGCCTCATTTGCAAAGTGCTGAGTGACCCGCAGGCTCCATGACTTCAAGCGTCTCAAAAGTAGTTCCTTAGCCTGAAAGAACCCTGTAGATGTCATTAGGCTGAATATATATTTATGTATATATATATATGTGCATACATTTTATATATATTTGTGTATATATTTAAATATTTTAATATTTGTATATACATGGATGTTAACCTGAGGCTTTGAAAATGTCCAGGCTGGACTGGAGTGTGCTGAGTTGCTCATTGCTGTGATCAGAGACATGTCATGGCTTTATATAAGAATGGTATCAAATAAGTATACAGAATTGGTTAAAGAAATCTATGTCTGTGGGGGCTGCAGGTTATACACTACTGCAGCTGGGGAGAAGAAAACCTGTAATTTAGTAAACCATAAAGTGAGATCACTTCTCATGTCAGCCCTGGTCGAACCCCATCCAGATTCAGACAAGAACTGAAATCTCCTGATAAACCCATCCTCCATTTTCCAGTCTTCACAGTTTGAAAGATCAGCTGGGTTAGGTCTTGTCCTGCCAATTGTTGTGTTGTGAGTATCACTCAGAGAAACAAACATCTCTGCTGGCATGAGCAAGATGTACACGTTATCACAGACTCCTCGGAGATCGTACTAAGAACCTGTGAGTCTGTGAGTCCAGCTCAGGTATCAGAGAGCAGGTCTCATCTTGAGCTTTTTGTTCTGTGGAAATCAAATGCTCATTATAAGCAGATAATTGGTGCACTTCATGGAGCAGGCACTATGTGGGATTTGATTCTCACCAGGAAATTGTGATGTGTTTGTATACGTGGAGAAGTGAGTTTGCTCCCAGTGATGTGACGTGCTGGCAATGGTAGCAGGCAGGGTGAAACTCCCATAAGGTCTCCTACTAATCACAGAGACCTTCTCCTGCTCTTACTAGAGGTCCTTGTAATTTTTGCTTGCTGTGTAAATTTACATCACGTGTTGTGAGGCTGAGGTGGGGTCAGGAGGAGTGTGTGTGCAGTTAGTGTGCTTCGGTTAGCTTGCAGAAACGTGGGTGAAGCAGCAGTTGGAATGTCACACTAACTCCATGGCATTAGAGCTGGCTTTTAGGAGTGTTGGCATGACTCACTGTGCACAGACTTTAAAAACCCCACAAATGCAGCATCATTCATTCCTTTTGCTATTTTAAATTACACTGGGGTTGCGTGGGGGGCGGCGGGGAGGGAAGTCTCATCCAGAACCCATGGAAGTGAATGGGATGACTTCATTGATGCAAGGCAATTTTGGGTTGTATTTTAGGACCTTACATAAGAGCTTCCCACGTCCTCCCCCTTCCCTGAACAGTTGGAGAGAGGCTGCACACGTGCTCCCCGGCGTAGCGTGTCTCTTCTGTGGCTGCAACGAGTGAAGTTCACAGTTGGTTAATTCATCCTTTGACTGCAGAGTGCTGGTGGAGTGATTTACTTGAGAAAGACTAACGGGTACACTGCCCCTGGTTTGTGCCAGAAGCTTTGGAGGGCACAGATGAACACAGAGGCCATGGGGTTTTCCAGATTTTGGCCAAAACTGGCCTTTAGGGATGGGTAATGTTCTGCCCGTGATCTCTACTTGCCTGTAGTAACAGGTAATTTCTGCAGCTTTTAATGTGTTTGATTTCATGGTTTTAAAAAAAAAAAGGGAAAAATTTCAACTCCACATTTGATGAGTGAAGCTCATTTAAAAAGTGGTTGAGATTACAATAGATTAAAAAAAAAACCTTTTTGGGAGTGATTTTGAGCCATTGCAGTCTCGCTGCGGTGCCAGCTGCTGTCAAGGCATGGACATGCAGCCCTAGACCACACCTCAAAGACTCCTTGTCCTTATCAGGAGCAAGGAGTCAAGGTGTTAGCAGGTGACCTGCCAAAAGGCAGAGTGCTCCTGTGCCATGTGGCTGCCTGGCATCGGAGCAGAATCCCCGTCGTGTTGCCCTGAAGCTGTGGGTTGGATCCAGCAAACGTGTGGGTGATGCTGCCTTTTATTGCACTGCTTTAAATGACTGCATAGCAATAAACCAGCTGTCCAGAGGCACCCAACCTAACTGGGCATCACTGGGCATGCAGGTGCCTCAGGCAGGTGCTTCTGCACTCTGCACCAATGTCTCAGATGCTGAAACTACTCCGGGAAACCTCCTGTCCTCCAGGAACACTCATGGCCGGGAGAAGCGAGCGGCGTTTGAAGCCGTGGTTCCTCTTCTGCTTCCCCCAAGGAATTTTGCTTGCACATCCAGAGCCACAAAAGGGCTGTAGAGCTGAATTTCCTTTGATGTAAGAGATATTTATTGGTATTACTCACATGTAAATAGGCTTGCCCGCTCTTGCCTCTGAGGCAGAGGAAGCGTAGCTGCCTGAGAGACACAGAGAGAGGATTTGAATGATTTCCACATGAGAAATCCACTTGGATGGTTGTTGGTGCAAACACAAAGCTGGTTTCTCAATTCTTTGTCATCTGCAAGTTTGCTGCTCCTCTGCTCTGATTTCTTCCATTTTCTCTGTAAATACAGATTGACACCCGTAAACTTTCCGCCTATTAAAATTGTGCCTTTGTCAGCATCTCTTCCCGCAGGAACTTGGTGTGATAATTTCTAGCAGCAATTCTTTGTCTTCCAGAAGTCTCATCTTAGACAGTAAACAAACCCAGACAAATGCTTTTTCAGTCTGGAAAGGCATAAATAAGTAACCTGTACTTGTTAAATTAGGCACTGTAAAAGAGCTGAGCCTTAAATCATTGTCCCAGTAATTATTGTCATCATTGTGGTTATTAGATGACATAAGATTTTATTGCTGATAATTTGGAGGCTTTGATACGTTTATTTGAACTGACTGCTCCTTTGGCTAAGAATAATTGCCTGAATTCCTCTCATGGGCTTTTGCTTCTATAAAAAGATTGTTGACCTTGAAGCTTTTACTTGATTTCGAATTTTTATTCAAATGCAAATACCAGAGAAAAAGATGAAGCTTTCTAGGTAGATGTTTCCTTTGGAGTTATGGGGACCTTGTGTGAAAAGTCAGGTTTAAATTGTGTCTGTCTGTCTGTCTGTCTTTGGTTTTCCAGATCCTTTAATACCAGAGGTGTCTGAGTAGTCTTTACAGGAAGATTTTTCTCTTACCTGTATTTGACGAGGAATAAGCGTGGGCTTTTGGTGCTTCTTTAAAGAGTCATATTGTCAGCATTCTCAAAACCAAATGTGAGCCTTGGTTTTACCTAACCAGCTCTCCCAAAAATGAGATTTCAAGGCTTTTGAGACAATCTAGTTATATGCTGGGGCATCAAAGCAGAGGTGGGAATTTCTCTGCTCTCCCACAGTCTTGCTGGGCAATTTTTTGCAAGTTGCAGCTACCTCTGAGCATCTACCTCTCCATCCCTGTCTGCATGGAGGTAATAGTGCCAGCTTTACAGTGGGAATTTTATTTGTAATAATTGTATTAAGTTGTTGGAGTCTCATGGAGATACTGACCATCTCCAGGTCCTGCTGCCACCCCAGCTTCAGTTGCTACCCAGAACCTGCTCAGCACTTGGCACTGCTGACATGCAGAGGCAGTGACAGTAGACTTGCAGGAAAGGTTTTCATGCAGATCTGACTGTTCCAGGAGGGGAAAGACTTAGTTTACTTTGTTTTCTGTTTTGCCTAGTTGGAATGTTGAGTTCTGTAAGGACAGGTCCAAGAAAGTTGGTATGAGGCTCCCCAAAGTAGCTCTTAGGCTTTTGCAGAGATCGACCACTCTCCAGCAAGGAAAATGATAATGGTGTGACTGCAGGTGAGAGGCATCAGTGAATAAATCCACAAGGAGAAATGTTTGGGTTACAAGAGAAAAGCTTTTACTTACATTACAAACTGTAACAAGTGTCAGAAGTCTTAGCAAATATGGACACAAGAATTTGGGGATATATGTGCTCCTTGAATCACTGTCAGGTGCTGCAGCCTAACACAGGGTAAACAAGATTTTTCCTGGAGGAGCTCATGGAGATGTTCAAATAATTAAAACTCAGCTATATAAGGCTGTTCAGTAGGGCCTGTTGTGACAGGACAAGGGGTGATGGTTTTAAAATAGAGAGAGGGAGATTTAGATTGGAGATTAGGAAAAGTTCTTTGCTGTGAGAGTGGTGGAGCACTGGAACAGGTTGCCCAGGGAGGTGGTGGATGCCCCATCCCTGGAGACGTTCAAGGCCAGGCTGGATGAGGCCCTGAGCAACCTGATCTAGTTGGGGGTGTCCCTGCTTCTTGCAGGGGGGGTGGACTGGATGACCTCTAAGAGTCACTTCTAACCCTAATCATTCTATGATTCTATATATCTTTGGTAGTGTGTTCATCTTGTCCAGCAAGAAGAGAGTTTGAAGGCTCTGCAGCAAAAGAGAGAGATCTGGACAGACAGCTAATCAAAGATTTTTCTATCTAAAAATAAGCTCCAGGTTTCAGAACTGATGTAAATTGTGATGTTCTGCTTCATGGGTGCTCCTCTAGGAGGAAAGGGTGTGAGCTGAGCGTGTCCCAGCGTTTGGGCATCTGTGGCTGGTTCCCAGCTGTGATTGTTTCAAGGGGTTTTGTATTTCTACAAGAACTTTTCTTTCACCCTCCTGTTGCTGCTGTTGGGAAGAGGAGATGGCCAGGAGCCTGCAGCAGCTGGGCATTTCTCTGTGTGCTTCCCAGCCCTGTGTTGCGTGAAATGGTGTGCATGTACCTCGTCAGCTGTGCTAATAACAAAGAATGATTTAGGGAAGAAATTAAGAAGAAAAAAGAGTTGGGTAATGGCAAGTAATAGTGCCAGGCAGTGTAAAGGACTCTGGAGAGCTCCAAAATGTCATGGCTTCATGCAGTGTGCAAATAAGGATGAAATTGAAAATCAGCCACTTTAGGAAAGGTAACTCTTAATTTGCATGAAGTAATAATCAAATAATTATCAGGCCACCTCAAATGGTGGCACTGAAGGTCACTTAACCGTGCAAAGCGACGCGTTGCAACAAGTTATACCTGGCACAGATTTTTAAGAAGTATAATTACTGATGGGTTTTGGTAAGTTTTGCTTTGAGTGATCATGTGGATGTTTCTATCCAGTAGCTGACATTGGTCCACAAACATCTAGAAATGTGTCACTCAGTTCTGTCCTACTCCAAGTCTCAGCCTGAAACTGTTGGAAGCTGAGGCAATGCATAAACGGGGCAGGTTTCCAATTGCTTTTAATCACACAAGTTTTAATCACACAGCAGTGTGCCCAGGTGGCCAAGAGGGCCAATGGCATCCTGGCTTGTATCAGGAACAGTGTGGCCAGCAGGAGCAGGGAGGTGATAATCCCCCTGTATTCTGCACTGGTGAGGCCTCACCTCGAGTATTGTGTTCAGTTTTGGGCCCCTCACTTCAAGAAGGACGTTGAGGTTCTGGAGCGTGTCCAGAGAAGGGCAACGAGGATGGTGAAGGGTCTGGAGAACAGGCCCTACGAGGAGGCTGAGGGAGCTGGGGAAGGGTCTGGAGAACAGGCCCTACGAGGAGGCTGAGGGAGCTGGGGAAGGGTCTGGAGAACAGGCCCTACGAGGAGGCTGAGGGAGCTGGGGAAGGGTCTGGAGAACAGGCCCTACGAGGAGGCTGAGGGAGCTGGGGAAGGGTCTGGAGAACAGGCCCTACGAGGAGGCTGAGGGAGCTGGGGAAGGGTCTGGAGAACAGGCCCTACGAGGAGGCTGAGGGAGCTGGGGAAGGGTCTGGAGAACAGGCCCTACGAGGAGGCTGAGGGAGCTGGGGAAGGGTCTGGAGAACAGGCCCTACGAGGAGGCTGAGGGAGCTGGGGAAGGGTCTGGAGAACAGGCNTGATTCTAAGTCAAGATGAATGAGGCAGCAGCAAAAAGACTTCTACTCTTCAGAAGGAATGTGACTGATCAGGTGTGGTGAGGATGAGTTGAACTTGGTGGTCAGAAGGTGGAAGGGCACCTGGTTTAGATGATTTCTAACTGTAGTGCAGCGCGTCAAACTTCTTGGCTCTAGAATCAAAGCTGAAATCAGCAATGAAACTATTTTGTTTACATTGAATGATTTAATGATTTAACCTATATTAAGCTTAGGCATAAATTTGAGTATTATATCAGAAATAGGGTCTCTAAGCAGTACATTTTTTTCATTGTTATTCCTCACATCCATGCCTCACATGATCCCCTTTATTGGAGTTAATGGGAAATACTCCTAGGTAATAACAGGGCTGCAGGTTAATTATTGAGTAACTACTGCTGAAGAATGTGGTGCTTCTCCTGCCCTTACAAAAAGCTTTCATTTCCATCATGTCATTAAATATCCTCACTTAAAGGTCTGAGAATGAAGCACTGCCTCTGATTTAGGATCATCAAAAAGCACAGTTTCTGCCTTTATTTAACTGCCTTGTGATTTAATGTTAATTAAACCCTTGTATCCCTGCTCCCACATTTGAAAATGGAACTGGTTGGGCTCATGTCTGAGCTGGTGAAACCTGGCTGGGGTGCACTGTCATAGTGATGGTGGTGGCCCCTGAACATCCCAGAGTGTGGTCCAGACACCACGGGATGCAGAATAAGATCCATCCCCAAACAGATGTTCACCTGAGAAACCCCAGTAATGTTCACAAACCTACAGTGGGTTTAAATAGTCAGGTAGAGGAAGAGTCACTGCTCTGGGCTGTGAGGAGGGTGTTTCTCCTGTGCTGAAAGCTCTCCACTGCCTGTCTGTGCTGCTGGGTAGCCCTCTTGTCCCCTCCCCTGGCTGCAGCAGGGCTGGAGGATGCTGAGGGAGGATGTGTACAGCACCCACAGGGGCCCTCCTGCTTATACCATGGTTCCTTGCCAGCTTTTTGCTACGTGTGTTTGCAGGCTAGAAATCCTTAAACCCTTCAGGTGGTCACTTCTCCAATTCCCAAATTTCTCCAAATGACCTTTAGACCATAAGAAGTTTGCTACTAATTCAATTCTTCAAAATGCTGCAAAACTTACCCTGAGGGAGGAAATAAGCCCATATAAAGAACTTCTGTGCTGCTGTGACACTGCCAGCTTCGCTCAGCAGCCTCTGTGACACCTCCTCTGCAGGTACCTGTCCCATGGGTGGGCATCTGATGTTGGGTACCTGCTCCCTGTGTCCCCACCCATGGGGCTCTTGGGCAGTGGGACACCTGAGCAGCAAGCCCGCCTTCATCACCTGGGGGTGATGAAGGATTTGACAAGGACCTTCAGAGCAAAGCATGTGGAAATCTGGAAGGGAGAGAAGTATTCCCAGCTCAGAAAAAGGAATTAGCAGGAACAGGCACTGTAACAAAACTTAATTGTTGTTTAGGTGTTTATTTGCCCCATCTCCCATGGTTGAATTGTCCCCATCAGCCCCACCACAGGGCTTGTCCTGCTGAACCCACCGCAGCCTCGGAGGGGGGGAGGAGCTGCCTTCTGCCTTCCTCCCCTCTTTCCTCCCCTTGTAAGAAATTCAGAGTGACCACAGACTGCAGGAAGGCAACAGTGGTTCTTTTCCTCAAGGGACAGGAATTTGTTACAATGTTTAATTAATAATAATAATAATAAATCCTCTCAACCCATCTGTCTCCCACAGCTTATGTGGGCATTATCAGAGACAAAAGTGGGGGCACTGGGGTTAATTAACTTGCTCCAGGCTGGTGTTTGAGCCAGACGGGATCTTCAGTCAAGAAAACCCCACAGTCAAATGTGAGGAAATTAAAAGCGTTGCAGCCTCCTCAGAGGCTCTGTAGGCACCACAACAAGGTCACAGAAGGCACAGAAAGAGCAAAATGAGAAATGCCTCTACAAAGCATAAATAGTGAACAGGAGCAGAGGAAGAAAAGGTCTAGTGAGGAAAATAGGGGCCTATTGCAGGATTTAAATGGAAAATAAGGCTTTTTTTTTTGCTCCTTGCTCTTCCCTTCCAAAAGTGAGACCAGATCTTTGGGATATTGGGCTCACACCACCTCCTCCTGCCCTTGATAAACACCCC
Organism: Heliornis fulica; assembly: GCA_013399135.1. Taxonomy (NCBI): domain Eukaryota; kingdom Metazoa; phylum Chordata; class Aves; order Gruiformes; family Heliornithidae; genus Heliornis; species Heliornis fulica. Next base: position 405,515 of record VXBZ01004941.1, on the reverse strand, counting down.
ATGTCTCTGCTAGGTCTCTTGATCCCAAAATATGTGCAGCAAAGTATGTATTTAATGTAATCAGCCTGTGGGCTGCAGATCAACAGCGTTTTCTGCTTTGTGCAGCTCCTCGAGTGACTCATGTTTTCCTCTTCATTCGGATGCGCTCGCAGCCAGTGGGTAAATGGCTCTTCCCTAACTCAATTAAACGTGGTTGTGTGTTCCTGTAGTGATGCTCCTTGTAGGTTATTTGTTCACCCTGCAGTTTTGTCCAAAAGAGATGTGGCTGTGAAGTGAAATATGAGTTTCTACAGAGGAACAAAGGTTCCTCACGCTGCGCCCTTAATAAAACCCCCGACAGCAGCGCGCGGAGGATGCTGAACGCCAGCAGAAGACCTCTGAGCTATGACCATCCACCCTGACGTAGCTGGGTGCTCCAGAGGTTGAGCAATGAGTTGCTCATGATTCAGGTGGGAACTTCTGCTGACACCCATCTTCACGATTCTTTACAGTCATGGGAAGTGGTGGCAACTGGCACCATCTGTAGCTCAGCCCTGCTCAATACACACCCCCCAAACCTCCCATCTCTGTGTCTTGAAAGAAGTGCATTGGATGATGATCTCCACTTTCTCATCAGATCCTGCAGCCTGTTCTCTACAGTGAGCTATTATCAAAGTGTAAAATTAGTTCAAATTAACATCTGAAGCCCACTTGCAGTTTGGGGGGGCTTTGAAAGCTTGGGCGATAGATCAATGACCAAATGTAATTGCTTTCTCTAAAATATGGTTTTCTAAAAGGAAATCTGACTTGGATGTGTGTAGTGAATGATTTAATTTGTGTGGAAGCAATGGGTCTGAAAAAGGAGGAGGAGGAGGACTAGTTGTGGTATGGAGGCTGAATTCATCTTAAGTTATGAATAATAGATGACTCACTTGGGAATAGTTTTTTCTAGCTTTAAATTAAATCTCATCAAATACATGATAATTGGATATATTTATAAACCTGCAAAGCCTACTCAGGGGGATTTTAGTAATATTGTCAATACTGCAGGTTAACCATAGAACTAGTCAGAATTAATTATTGCAAGCAGTTGTACCTGGCTGCAATGGTAATTCATTAGAGGAATCCCTGGAAGCTTCTAACAGGCTGCCTTCTCACTCTGGATTTGGCTTTTAAATTGTCTCCCAGAAATCGAGGAGTGAAGTAAGGACTTCTTCTCACCAGCCTGGTTCAAAGAACTTTTAGGAAGTTTGCTCAAAATAGTGCTGTGGTTTACCAGGGGCTCCAGAGCAAACAAGTTGTTAACAAATCACAAAATTGGCTTCCTAATCTCTGCTGTGTCTCAGCGAGGGCTTCGGAGGTCTGAGGGGTTTGGTATTTTTCACATAGGAAGAACATCCAAATACATAAGTGTGATGCTGTCTGACCTTGCTGATCAGGCTGTCAGGTGAGGGCTCCATCCTTCAGCTGACCAGATGTTCCTCAGCAGGAGCCCTGAGGATGCAAGGGAAGGGAAACTTGATGGACTAGGCCAACAGATTCAAATCTTGGTCATATTTTATCTCCTGGTCAGAGAAAACCATTGGGCTGAGAACTTGTCAGCCTTCTGCTCCTGTGTTAGCCAGGCAAGGTGAGAGGGAGCAAGAGACTGATCTCAAGCTTGCAGCACTCATCCTTCTCTCCTTATGTTTTTGTGTCTGGTAGTCTAGAATTTCTTCTCCACTAAGTGGTACAAGCTGCTTCACCCTCTGACCCTCCGTTGTTTTGTCTGAGAGACGAGAGCTGTGCTTGTTTCCATCTGCTCTACAAACCTCTCGTTCTGGTGAGTTCATCTGGCTGCTCCAGGTCACAGTTTCCTCATCTGCATGCAGTGAGGCACCTCTCTGTCTCTTTAAAGGCTGTAGCATTCTCTATGATGAAAATAGTTAGATGCTTGGTTTTTTTTCCCTACAAATTATCAGGTCATTTAAAAAAATGAGCTCATTTTAATCTAATTCTGCATGTGCAACTGTCTGGAGAGTTATTTTCAGCTCCAGTAGTTGCAGTTTGCAATTATTATGCTTCTTTTAAGAAAGAAAAGTAACAGCTCTATATTTTATGTGAATTATTGGTGATCTTTCAGAACAACTTGTGTTTAGGATATGTAACAGAAAAAATAAGCAGCCAAATGGATGGTGATGTGGACTTGAAGAAGCACAGAGGAAGCAGGAGCATATGTCAAATGTTCCTACTAAAACATTAACATTTGACCACTGGGCATGAATATTTCAATTAAAAAACATGCAATATTCCTATTGAAGTGAAATCAACAGTTCCTAACTAACCATGACTTCTGGTCATAAAAAAGCAACGTTTTTATTTCATTTACTTAATCACTGTGATTCCTGTGTGTGTTCAGACACGACTGCAACCTCCCTCCCACATCTCTCGTGGATGCTGGTGTCAAGAAGAGCCTCAAGTACCATAATCCATCCCCAGCAAGAGTTGTGGGTGTAGGGGTGGGGTGTTTTCCTCTGTGTTCATACCTGTGTTTGGAGCTTTTTTTGAGTGCAAGATGCCAGTTTGTGTGTCTTGTCCAAGTACAGGCATGGCTGAAGGTCATGTCCAATTTTAATATGCTTTTAAGTTTGATGCTTATTTTGTGCCTTTCCAGGGAACTTGTGACCCATTCAAACACTTCAAATTCAGCAGCATTTTGTCAGCTTATTTACTGGGGAAAAAAAAAAAAAAGCAGCTGGTAACTAGAACATGTGCTTAAGGCTGTCTTAGGTTTCACATTTATTTTTATTCAAAGGCATAAATCAACATTTCTGTTCCTTGCATAAAATAGTTCCACCCATAATTTTGACCTCAAAAGTGTTGCTTGGAGCAGGGAGCCTGGTGTGCCCCAGGGAACCCAGCTGGGGGTGTGCAAGGTGTGTGTAGCGGTGGGTGGTGAGTGTGTAGATCATCTCATGGAAGTGATGGATTTCACCCTGGTCACTCGGTGACCCTCTGTGCTCAAAAGGAAAGTTTAATCATAGAATCATAGAATGATTAGGGCTGGAAGGGACCTCAAAGATCATTGAGCTCCAACCCCCAGCCATGGGGGTTGGAGCTCAATGATCTCAATGGAGCTCAATGAGCTCAATGAGGGACACCTTCACCAGACCAGGCTGCTCAAGGCTGTGTCCAACCTGGTCTTGAACACCTCCAGGGAGGGGGCAGCCACCACTTCCCTGGGCACCCTGTACCAAGGCCTCACCACCCTCAGAGGGAAGAATTTCTTCCCAATATCCAATCTCAATCTACTCAATATCCCCTCATCCTGTCACTCCAGGCCTTTCTAGAAACTCCTTCCCCATCTTCCTTGTCAGCCCCTTCAGCGCCTGGAAGGCCGCTGTAAGGTCTCCCTGGAGCCTTCTCATCTCCAGTCTGAACAACCCCAAATATTGTTACTTCCAGACCACAAAAGGTTAAGTAGGACCTTCAGCTGATGGACTTGTTGTCAGGTCAGAGAGCAGGCCCACAGCTGTCCATGCTCCCCAAGCTTTCACCAGTTCTAGCTGTCCCGTGCTCCCCTGCGCTGGGGCTGTGGGTGCCAAAGCAGAGCTGTGTTCGTGCTTATCAACCATTGTTTGTTATCTGACAAAGAAACCAGCATCAGCTTCCATTAATACCCCAGTCTGCAGCCATTCCCACTTACATATGGGTATCACCCAGAGCCTCCAACCCTAATTTTGTGGATTCCTTATGCAGACAGACAACTTCCCCTGCAAGCTGCAGGATGGAGACACCATCCACAGAGCAGCTGTGACTCTCCTCCCCAGCCCGGGGTGAGTCGTCACCTCCAAACGATGAATAATGCTCCTTCAAACAAGTTAATGCTGCCCAGAACCCTCTGGGGCATTGGCCCTAAGCTGTTGTAACATTTCCTTGCCAAAACAGCTGCTGCTTTGCTTCCCTCTCCCCGGCACTGGGGCCAGGGAGAGAGAGGGAAAGCGAAGAATTACGATGTTTGGAAAGGAGGAGAGAGAGGCTGAACAGGCTGGGAAGATTTGAGACTGTCACTGGAGGAGCTGAGTGCTGCAACGAGGGGTAGTAAATACTCCTGGGCTCCTCAATGAGATCTAAGATTTACCAAAGAGGGTTTTAAAAAACGTTTTCTGTGTTAGGAAGCCAAAGAGTTTTGATACAAATGAGGTGCTTTCAGAGATGTGATGCAAATAGTGTTGAGCAAAGAGAGCAGGTTAATCCTCTGAGGGCAGGACAGGGAGACGTGATGGAAAGCGTCGGGCGATGCTGTGTGGCAGAGGGGAGCAGAAGCGGCAGTGAAAGGCTTTCCTACAGCCCTGGGAGGGGATTTCTGGATCTGCTGAGTCCTGTGTAACCCTGTGCCTGCAGTCCTGTGTCTCTGATTTGGAGTTGTGTCGCTGAACTTGATTCTGGTGTAAATCAGGAGGGATGTCCCGTGTTCTCTGCAAGGTGTGAATGGGGTCCGGGATGATGCTGGGTTTGGCTGGGAGCTCATTGCCTGCAGATATCCAGATGGTTTGGGTTGGGAGGGACCTTCAAATGCCATCAAGTCCCTCCACACCCTCAAAATGAGCTGAAGGAAACCCTTTCCTTCTCCCCATGGCCTGGGGCTGCTGGGCTGGATGGCAGAGGGAAAGGACCTCATGTGATAACCTCCCCCAGGGTGTGCTGTGGGTACCCAGCTCACCTCCTGTGACATGGCAGGTCCCTGCTCCGAGAAACACCCTATTCTCACATCAGCACCCACAGCCTGGAAATGCAATATCCACCCTGCTAGCAGTGAGTAAGTGTATTTTAACCCCTGTAGTGAGGGATGAGCCTCACTGGTGGCAGGTTTAGAGCCACAGGGCCTGGTATGAGGCTGGGCTGGCACCCTAAAAACGTGTCACTACAGGAGAGGACACGCTCTGGGCGTGAACCTGACTGGCACCACTCACTGGAGATCTCTTAATATACTACAAGTATTAGTACAAATGAGATTTGAAGCTGATGGCTTCTTAATTAGATTTTAGCGTTCTGTTGTTAATTAATTCACTGGAATGTTCCAGGATGTTTTCCCACGCCGCATCACTCTCCCCACTCACTCCTCCCCGAGGAGCAGCCAGCAGCAGTGAGAGGTAGCACAAATTAATCTTTACAACTGCCACGTGTCATTTCACCCTTCCAGGAAGGGAACAAAGGTGGGATAGTTGTTCTCCACAAAACAGCAAACGACCAAACGTTTTTCTCATCGAAGGAATAACAAAGTTTAAGTAACCACGTCAATGTGTCCTTTTGAAAAACCTCTGATTTGGTTCTTTAATCGTTGTAATTTAGTGTGGTTTCATTCTGAGAGACCACATGATTTGGGAGGCTGTAAAAGGTCCCAAAGGTGTGACTTGATTTCTGCAGATGTGGAAGTTTCCTTGCAAATGAGGAGATCTAGGAGGGTTTTGGCACCAGCCAAGAGCTCATCCTGAACTCAGCTCAATAAAATCCTCTCCCCAGTGGTGTTCATGCCAGTTAGCATGTACTGCAGAAAAAAAACCTGCTCTGTCTTAATTATAAATAATTCACTTTGCTGGTAAACATAATTGAGCTGTCTTCAGGGTGGGAGGGTTCTGTTGCAAGTGCTGCTGGCCAGGCTGGCTGGGGGGGGCCTTCCCCAGCCCAGTGGGGATTAGGGCTGTAGGGCTATGGACATGCCTGATTTTTGAACCACATCAGTGAAGATGTTTGGTTTTGCACCATGGTTACAAAGTGTCAGTATGAGACATGCCAGGAGCTGTCTCTGTGGCTAGGAAAGGCCATGGTCCTGTGTAGGGAGGTGGGACAGAGCATCTCAGGTGGGTTTCACTCTAAAGCCCACAGAACTCTGTTGTCTTACCTTGTTTTTCCTCCCCCTCTGCCATGCTGTTTGCTCTGTGGTTCAGGTTCATTTTCTTTGAGGCTCACAGGAGACCTTACTGCTCTCTACAACTAAAGGAGGCTGTGATGAGCTGGGGTCAGCCTCTTCTCACAGATAGGTAGAAATAGGACAAGAGGGAATGGCTACAAGTTGCACCAGGGGAGGTTTGGATTGGAAATGAGAAATTTCCTCTTAGAAAGAGTGGTCAGGCACTGGAACAGGTTACCCAGGGAGGTGGTGGAGTCACCATCCCTCGGGGTGTTTGAGGAAATGTTGGATGAGGTACTTGGGGATGTGGTTTAGTAGGTAATATAGATGGTAGGGGGATGATTGGACTGGGTGATCTTGGAGGTCTTTTCAAACCTTAATGATTCTGTGACTCTTTCCAGTATAAAAGCCAATTCACAATGTCCTCCCCAGCACCCTTCTGCCCCTCCAAAATACTGAGAGGATCATGCAGACATCATGCCAGGCTAACATCAGGAGCTGCAGCTCCCTGGGTGCTGGAGAGAGCCAGGATTGTCCTACACATTCACACAGTCACATCACTCCACTGGCAGGTAGCAGAGCTTCAAAACACTGTTCAGAGGTGACTGGATAAATGAAATGGAATTTAGAACTCACACGAGCACATCTCTGTATGATAAAGTGCAATGGCTAAAGTGTTTCCAGTAAGTAATTTCCCAGAGTTTCTGAGATGATTTCTGAAACAAAACCATTCATTGCCCTCATTATGCCAATTCCAGATGAGGATCAAGGCCAAAAATCAAGGCCATGTACTGCACTGTATGCATGAGAAGTGAAATATTGGAAGGCTCTTTATACTATGTAGGTTCCTGCTAAATCACCTGATGTAGCACCAGGGATTGAAATTAGAAGACATTAAAAACAAGTCCCTTGAAACTCAGGTCCAGTTTGATTTATAATGTTCCTTTAGGCATGTGACAAAAAGAGTTTTCAAGACAACAGCTCATACACTGATGGTAAAGCTGGTGGAATTTGTTCTCCTGAGCTCTCCTTCCTTACCAGAAATTCTTCTGATGAGGAGAAAACCACCGGATGAGACAACCTTTATCTTCTGGTCATCATAAGGACACCATTCCTGTATTAGAGGGTGGTGATGATGAGTATGAAGAGGACAGAGACCCTTGAAGGTAGCCAGTTAGTTGTGTTTGGTTTGGAGCTGACCTCTGGCACAGCTGATGGGCAAACTGGGTGCTGAGGCTGAAGCCGAAAAGGCCGAAGTTGAGGATGTGAAAATGTTCAGTTCCATTCTTGGAGACCTCGATGGGGTAGGATTTAGGAGCCTTTGGTGTGAGGATTAGCCTGGAATAACCAGTGAAAGGAAGGAGAAAGGAGTTCAGGGAGTCCAGCAGAGAGGTGAAAATTTTTACATTCAAGTTTCTGAGTTCTGCTGACCTGCACTTTTTTCATGAATTTTATTTTAAACTCATTTAAAACCCCCAACATTTTACAGTAGTGGGAACAATAAGAGAAAGGAAAACCCCGAGTCATGTTGCCAGCTGTGGGCCAGGGTGACAATGTATAAGGAATAAGCAATTTCTGGAATGCTAAATGGAGAACTCTTGGGGAGGAGCAAGAAAAATGTCAAAAAGTAGGAGTCCTCTAGGCAAAGCAGATAATTGAACTGCGATGGATGTGTGATTTTTTTTTTCCCCTTATGTATCCAGGCAACTATTTGCTTTAGTTGTAATGACTGTTATAAATCACAAAATGAAGTTTCTAACCCCTGCCCATGCCTGGAACAGAGCTATTGATGCTATCCAGCTAATAAAGGATATTTCTTGAAGCAACAACAGGTTATGTATCACTGTGTCATTCACCCTGGTGACACGATTACAGCTTAGGCAGGGCATCATTTAGGACATCTTCCTCCATGTCCTTCTGCAGTCCTGTGTCTAGAAACAACAAGAAGCTGAGGGAGCTGGCTGGTGTGTTAGGAACAAATGATGTCATCTGACCTGTGCTTAACTGAAGGGCACACCAGGGTTTGCACTATGATGGTCCAAGCTGGTTCCTCTCTCTCCCTTTGCTTTGGTTTGGGCTACAGTTTCTCCCAAGTGGGCAAGAGACCCAGGGCCTGGAGACTGGGATGCAGGTATGTGAGACCTGATGATGAATATTCTGGGGGAAAAATATATCCCCTTTTGAGGGGATTTTATAGATATTATTTTATATTATTATCTAACCCTAAAGTTTAGATCTGGATTATTTTTTTGTTTACTGGATTATTTTTTGGCTTTGTGACAACAGAATCACAGAATCACCAGGTTGAAAAATACCTTTAAGATCATCAAGTCCAACCACCCCTGTCCTCTCCTAAACCACATCCCTGAGCACCTCATCTCCCATCTGTTCAATACACCCAGGGGTGGGGACTCCACCCCCTCCCTGGGCAGCCTGTCCCACCCCCCCACAGCTCTTTGGGGGAATAATTTCTTCTGACATCTCATCTGAACCTGCCCTGGTGCAGCTTGAGGCCATTCCCCTTGTCCTGTCCCCTGTCCCTGGGTAGAAGAGACCATCAACCACCATGACCTTTGATAGGGTTATGTGAATTTAGGGATTTCAAAGTATTTGGCAGACTACTCTGCCTGAATGTGCTGTGGCTATTTGGAAAAAAAATAAACAAAACCCTGGTTTTTTTCTTCCTTTTGTGTGTGAAAAATGAGCTAGCCACTGAAAGAAGAGCTCCTTCCACACTGCTCTACGTGTTTATGCATATTCACAAAGAAGCAGTTCTGAAAAATATACTGCTGTGCCTTTGCTGCTGGAGGTAGGAGAGAATATTAAAAATCCCATTTTTCCTACTGCTTCACTTCTGCTGCTGTGTAAACACCGAGTGTTTGCTGTCCTGTCGGGATTAACTGATGTTTGTTCAAGGTGGGAGAGGTGTTTTTAGAGAATGGATGGTTTCTGACTTTTTTTTTTTATTTCCCCAGGAATTGGTGAGATAGAAGCTGATTTTGAATTATTCCCTGTAATTTCTACTATTGGGTCTAATGAAAAATACCCCAATGCTGAGAGTCTGTCCAAAAGGTGCACGTTTACCTTGGTCCACACAACAGCTTCAGGTAAAACACCTCCATGCTGCACTCTGCTTCTGGTGTGTTATAACATTCTAAGTGCTCTGGAAAAGCCTTTGATAAAACCTCAGAGTCATCACTCAACTTTGGGAGTGCTTTTAACCTGTTATGCTGCGCTTTGATGGGGACAATCACATTACCTGACCTCACAGAGTGGCTGTGCAAGTAAATGTAGTGTTGGCAGATGAAACGCTCAGATAATGTCATGATGGAAAAGGTTCCATGAGGAGGTTTTTAACTCATGGTTAGAACAACATGGTCCACAAGGAAAGCTCTGGAGCAGGTGCTGAGCTGGTGGGATGGAGCTGGACTTTCTGTACTGGCTTATTCTGCTGCACACAACTGTCTTTGATTTTCTGTCTCTGGGTGTGCTGATTACTGCAGGCATAAATGATGACAGGGTTGTCCAGGCTGTGGACAACCCTATCAAAAATTCAAAATATTCTAAAGAGCATATTTTGAATTTTTGTGCCCAAAAGCTTAGTGTTTGCCTTGCTGTGGAGCTCAGAGGAAAAGCTTCAGAGCTCTGGTGTTGATGTGCATCCAGCTGCCCAGTAAACTCTTGGAGTTGCCAAGAAGTAAGTGGGCATATGAGATTTACAACAAAAAGGCCCTCTATTAGTGTGTTTTTAGAAAAGTATTGAAAACACCCAGGATTTAAGGAAGAAAGACACTGCTAAGGCCCTTTCACACTCAAATTCCAATGGCCTAATAGGGGAAACCCCCCATTTTCTGTTTGTTTTAATTACCAAGACACATGGATGATGATGTCTGGGTTAGACTGCAGAGGAGAACCCACAAACCTCACTCCAGCCTTTTCATTTCTAGCACAAATACCGAGGAAAGTAAAGAAATTAAACTCCAGCTACAGCAGAGAGCGCTCCAAGTGTCCCCTCCGCTGTGCGTTCGCTCAGATCTGCCACCCGAAGCGGCGCCTCCTCCTGCAGAGAGGATTTGAGAAATGCTGAACATATCAGCACTGAGGGGAAATCGTTAACATAATGAGAGCCATCATGCCAGAGCGAGGGAAAGTGCAGGGAACTGCATAACTGCTTTCCCAGCTTTCAGAAATATCTTGCTGTTATAGACTGGAAAAAAAAAAGGAGAAAAAAAAAAAAAACCTCGAGGTTTTTGGAGGCTGATGGGGTTTGGATTGTTCCTGGGGATTTGTTTGATGTATGATCTGACTGGAAGTAGTCAGGTAGAGAGAAATGCTTTAGATTTTGAGAGCAGTGGACCGTAGCTTAATAATTCAGGAGAAGTTTAACCATAAAGGGAACTGGGGTGTTGCAGGAGGAGGATGTGTTGGGATCTCTGTTGGTCCGCTGTGTTTTGCTTTCAGAACACGGAGCTGCCATCAGCCCACCCTTCCCTCTGTTCCAGGGAGAGGTTTGTGGTCTGCAGGACACTCTCCATCCCTTCCCCCTGAGACTTTGCTTGCAGGCAGCCCTTCTCCCTGAGCGGGGTCACCAGCATTTCATGGCCAACCCGAGGTGAGTCCTGCCTGCCTGTGCTGCAGGGGGGTGGGGAGCAGCAGGAGCAGCTTCCTCCACAGCTCCTTACCATGGATTCCCCTGAGTTAGGTCAGTAATGCAATATCCCTGTTATTTTCCTCACTTTTCCTGAAAGCTGAGCATGGGCCATGAGGATTGCTGCTGTATTAAAGGCAAATTAAGAAATTGGTTATCAACAAGCTGAATGGTTCTTTCCTGGTTGGGCACTGGGACAGGCTCCCCAGGGACGTGGTCCCAGCCCCCAGCTGGGCTGAGGTCAAGAAGCATCTGGACAATGCTCTCAGTCCCCTGCTCTGACTGGGCTGGTCTGTGTGGAGCCAGGAGCTGGACTCGATGGGCCTTGTGGGTCCTTTCTATCCCAGGAGATTCTGGGATCCTAAAAATGTGTGGAGTTTATCAGCATACATGAAGGCTCAAAAGACATTATCCTGTTATACAAAGGTGCCATTCAGCTCAGGAGACAGTCCCAGCACACCCTCATTCACCCCAGAACCTGTAGAAGGGGATGCAAAGCTCACAGTGACCCATGGCCACCTCCCTTTCCACAGGAGAAGGGCACAGCCCATCCTTGTAGCTCTTTGTGTGAAGATAACAAGTGGGTTTAACTTGGGATTGCCCTTAGGCTTACTCTTACAATTTGAAAGAACACATCTTGAATCAGGGTTAACATGTGTCAGTTTTTCTGTGTGTGCAGAGGTATTATTGTCCATAAACCATCACGAGGTGTGTCTGTGGTTAGCTGATTTGTGGATGCTGTCTGTCAGCAACGTGCTGAAACACCTTTATTAGCTGTAGCACAGTCCAGCACAGTCCTGATTTCAATTGCAGGGGAGTTAATAACAGATTGTCATGTCTGTTTAAACCACGAGGCCTCCCAGACATGGATATATTTGTGGTACACATGTATCCTCATAGCTCAGGAAACAAGTCTTGACTGTTTAAGAGATGTAACTGAAAACCAGATTTGAGGAAAAAATTTTCACAGGATTATAGGGCAAGAAATTAAAGGATATGGAATTGCTTGGACATTATTTTTTTTTTGCATGTGAGATTACTGAGAAAGTTGCACAAGAGCACAGACTTCTCCCTTCATTTTGAAGAAGAGTAGGTGCATTTTGAAGGAGAGTGAGTGGAATGTACTCTGGTTACTCTGGTGCAATGTGTGCTACGCTGCAGTGCCAGGCACCTGGTGTTTGGGTGTTGTACCTGACTGTATCAGAGCTACCACAAACTTCACAGCATTTATTTATCTGTGATCAATAAGGATGTATTTTTAGAAGCTTTCTCTTGAGTACTGTGTTTAGGCAGTAAATACTTTGTTTCTGTTTTAGTCCCCAGTCTTTTTAATTGCATTCCTTTGGCATTAGGTAGCCTGAACTGAATGGTGACAGCCTGTAATGCAGCTGATGTCACCCTGCAAGAGCAGTGGGCATGGTCCATCCTGGGGAAGCCAAGCTCTTAATCACTGAGGCTTCTTGACAGTTGGCATGAATCAAACAAGACCATTGTGGGCAGGATGGCCTCTCCAGACCCTTTCAGACTTATTTTTCTATCTATCTTCCTTTCCCAGCACAGTACCTGACGTTATATTCTCTTTCATGATGCTACTCATGATCCTCAGGGTCCCTTTTTGGCTTTGACATCAAATTAACCAACAGGTAGGACACTGTTAGGGTGCAGGCAGTAAGGGTCCTCAGTGGCTGGGTGGTAGGGTGCAGATGACAGTCTCACTGCCTGATTTGTCCCTCAGAGCAGTTACTGAATGCGTTAGTCCTGAGCAGATACGTTCCCAAACCCTTCTCCTCCTGCCTTTTGGCATATCCCAGAAATCCTCCTAAGGCAGGAGTTGTGAAGTTCTTGTGCTCTGAAAGATAGGTGTTACCCTCCAGTCTTTCCAGACATTTCTCTCAGTGATACCCACATAAACAAGACTTGATATTTCCCCTGTGTAGTTCAAATACCTCCCCTGCACTAGGGAAAAGGAACCCGGTCGTGCAGCTCAGCCCTCTCCGGGTGAGCACTGCAGGTTCAGGGCTGGGAGCTCTAATCTGCCCAGGAAAGGGTGTCAGCACACCAGCCCTAATCCAGGCAGGGCAAAAGGGTCCATGTCTCATGTGGGGTAGAAGTAGCTGGTGAGTGAAAAGCCATCCTAGAATAAATCCTACAACCGGCTCCACTCTGGGCTGGATTTGATTAGCGGTGTCGGCCGTGGTGCCATGGCTGGGAAGATACACTGGCAATGGCTCTGTGTGATGTGTTTCCCTGTGTCCTCCCTGTCTGGGTGCTGGAGGTGTTGCACAATGCTCGGGTCAAGCAGCAGGTTACTGCCCTTGTGATCCTCCGTGCTCTCTCCTCCAAACACCCTCGGGAGTCTGGGCTCCACGGAGAGGTGACCGCTGGTGTTAAACCATCGGCTCTGGCTCAAGGACTGTGGTGTTAGAGCTGCCTCCTCTGAGTTAGATGTGAAATGGCAGTGCTGTTATCAGACTGCTGAAGAGACTTGATTATTTAAATAGAAGAAATAAAAGTCTCTTCCCCCAATTTTAATTTTTTTTTTCTTTGCCTGGAGAAAACAATAATTATAAATCTGTTCTGATATTCAGTAAGGTTTATCTCAATTCTTTCCCATTTCCATAGAGCATGGGACTACAAAGCTCGCAGAGATGCACTTATTTGATCACAAATATGAAGATGATGCATGACAGTAATTAAATTTTTACTCTCAACTAATTTAATTTGTTAGCAAAATAGGGAGAAAGGCTTTATTGCAAATGGGAAGAGGCAGCTTCTTACACCTGACTTTACTCGTACTTGACTAACTACTTCATTAGAACACAGGCAAGTCTGGTGACAGATCATTAATTTTCATGGATGTAATCTGGAAAGCCAAGTATTAGTAGAAGGCTGGTCTGCCAAAACCAGCATAAATGTATTAATGCTTATTAAAACTAAGCTGTAAGTCTGTTTTCATGCTGCCTTTGTCATGTTATGGATTAATTGCTTAAAGGTATTAAGACAGCAAAACGCAGAGATTACTTTGTGTTGTATCAAAGAGTGGAAACAGATGTGGCTTTCTGCTGAAGGACTAATCCTCTGGAACAGGCAATGTCTTGTAAGGAGTAGGAGCACTGATGAAGGTGAATGTTACACCTAGGCAAAACCAACTATGAGTGGCCTCATTCAGCCTCCATCACCAAGGTTTGTTTATGCCCTTGGAATTCAAGTTTGTTTCAGTAAACTGCTTTCTTTACATTAGAAAGTGTAGAGGCCTGGGTAGTGCAGCAGCAAGGGCTTTTTATTGAGCAAAATGTACCAACCCTGCTACAGGTAAAACTGCTGTGCACAGCTCCAGTCCCACACGCCACGAGCGCTGCGGTGGCTGCACCCCGGAGCCTCCCTGCACCCTCTGCCTCCGGGATGCTGCAGGTACCAGCCACCCTCTGGGCTCTCTCCCTTTATCACTGATGCTGAACTAAGCTTCTGCTGGACACGAGGGAACTTACTGATGTGTCCAAAATGAAACTCATTTCAGGAATGGGCACAGCCAGGTCATTAGTGGAGCTGCTTGTTTCTTTTACTGCAAACCTGTTATTGCAAGCTGTGGCAATCTGTGCCTGACAGTGTCTCTGTGCTGCCATTTCCTGCAGTGACTGGCATCCTTCCTCTTCCTACCTGTTCATAACAACAATTTTTATTTCAGTTTTAAGTGTTTTTTTTTTCTTTGCCTTTATTTCTTGCATCTACAAGAGCCCCCTTCAATTGCCAATAAAACCCACAGTCGGCAGCGCCGGCAATGTTATTTTCACAGAAGAAAACATCCTGCCCAAACATGTTGTAAAATTAGGACAGATGCATTGTCTTTTGAAATACACAGACATGAAATTTGATGGGAGCATTTCAAGCTTCATTCATTTCTTCCCAGGCTCTGATAAAGTGGCATTAATGGAAAAAAAAACGTTTTCGGAGGAGAAGTTTCGTCGCTCGTTTCAGTGGGAGCAGGAGCAGAGCGTGGCAACAGGAGGCAGGGGAAGGAGAAAATAACCTTATTTCACGCTCTGAACATGCCAACTGATGAGACCCAACGAGGCTGCTTAATGTGAGTGTGAGAAATATGGACCATTTCCCAGTATTTTCCACATCCCTTCCAACAGCCCGTCAGATCTCACGGTTTCTTTGTGCCTTGCCGCGGACTCACGCATGCAAATCCCAAAAAAAAGCTCTTGGCTTAATGAAGTCCCTTGTTTGAGACATGGAAGGGAGAAATGGGAATCACTGGGGAGTCAGCAGGGCAGGAGGTTGCATCACTTATAAAGTCATGCAAGCCATGAACTCCCGTGGAAGCTAATAGGCTTGGAGGGCTCTTGGCAGCGTGGGCTGAGCCCTTTACAAGATCGGGCTCTGAATTGTTATAAGATTATATATGATACAAGCAAATCTGCCCCCCTCCCCTCAAGGCCGAGGAACGAAGACTGGCAGTAGTAAATATAATTATGTTTACTGTTCTGCAGCTTCACAAAAGAATTTGTTGATTTCCAGGGTGGTTAAATTGGTTTTATACATTTCTGAACACACAAAATAGCAATTAGTCAATGCTGTATATTGGATTTTTGACAGGTATAAAATTATAGTGCCAATTATTTTACGCCAGTCGATGAACAACTTTCTGTTGCAAACAGCAGAGGGTTCTGAACAGTCTTTGAGACAGTGCTGGCAGTTGAAAGGTGTCTGAATGCTCTAAAGGTAGGACTGTAGTTTCCACTAAAAGTGAATAAACATGTTTTTTATGTGCATATTCCTTGTGCCAGGTACATTTTTTTGTTTTAATGGTGACCACTTCTTTACTGGTGCATACTAACAGTTGTTAAAAGTAGCAGCAACTGAGACCTCTGCAGTCTTTAGGCTTCCCAGTGGCACAAGAGTGCTGAGCTTCTTCCTTAAAAGAAAAAAAATCTTATCACCTGAGCACAGAAAATCTCTATCCATCTGTAGCTCCTATTTGGCCTTTTGGGTGGCTGCAACATAACGTTTTACTCCAGAGTAAGTGAAGTTTCACACCTCTGAAAAGGTTGGTGACTGCATGAAGGTTTGGTCTAATTTTATTTAATTTTAATTATTTCATCTCTCTACTTGTCAAATGAGAAAATGACAAGTTCAACAAGCGCAGCAGCTTGGCCCTGCCACTTGCTTGACTTGGGCTGTTGGTAAAAGACAGGTTATTAGCTGTGCTCCATTATTCAAGAGAAGACAGCATTTTTAAAACAGAAATGCATTATATAGGAAGCCTCTGAACCTCTACACCTCTCAATATAACAGTTACATCAATTACAGTAATTTTGTAAATTACATATTTCAGAGATTGCCTTCAAACTTTGGATTTTAAAGGAACACTGTGTTCTTCATCGGTGATATTCTTGTTCTAATAAAAGCATGCAAATAATAGAAACTTGTTATAAACATGATTCCCATGTAATTTGGAAGCCTGGCTGAAGTGAATTGCTTTTATTACTCATGGGAAGTGATACACAATTGGTCCTGATGAGTACAGCAGGAGACAATTTCAGTAAAAAAGCGCTGGAGAAAGATCTCTCCGCTGTGAAGTGGTCCCAGTAAACGCCAGTGAACACTCCCCACCCTGGTGACAGCTCTGTAACTCCAGAGTGGGATGGGAAATCCTACCACAGGCATGGGATGCCTTTGTCTTACCTTGACTGGGGGTTGGAAGTGTAGGTGGTGTTTCAGTGTTCTTTAAAGATTTCATTGCTCAGGACCTTTAGTTGTGTGACCTGAATCCCTCAGCGCTCGCGCAGCGGCAGCCAGCTCTCACCCGCCCGTTTGTGCCTCCAGCATTATGGGATTGCACAAGTAGGTGTCTTCATTAAAGGTGAGTCTGGCTCTCCCATGACATCTTAGGTTGGTGTCTTTGACTCTTTCCTAATCTAGGAGGTGGATGGGGCACATTCTCACCCAGGAAAATGCCAAAACCTCGTGTATATGGGTTGTCTGGCAAAACGGGAACCGGTGGAGGGATGAGGACTTGAGAAGGGTCCATCGCTCTGGGTGCTTTGCATACCCTCAGGCACAGGGAAGGATGCAGGATGAGGGTCCTGGATCCCAATAAAGACCAGAGAGAGAGATGAGAGTTGGCCATCCCTACTCTTACTCCCTGAGAAATCACTTGCCCCTGCAAACTCATTTTGACTTAATACCGAAGATTAAAGTGGCACCAACTCAAACTCTATTGGCTTTTTTTTTTTTAATGGATTTTTCTTTGTCTCCCCTCTATAGCTTCTGTTGGCTCTTATTAGTGTTAGAAATAATCAGACTGAGGCAGTAAAATAGTACAAATAGTTTATAAAATTCATATTAGAAGTTCACATATCATAGAAGCTCAATGATTATTTGCATAGTATTCAATAATCCATGGGTTTTCCACTCTCAGTGTAAAATACATTTGCTATTATGCTTTCTAATTTAATTTTAAGTGAGGAGGTTATTACCTCTTCCCTGACTCTGAACATGCCTCTTTTGCTATTTTATTATTTATTCTCATGTCTCTATAGGTAAAATAGTAGATGGGTTCCAACATCTCCTCTTCTAGCAATAAAGAAGTCATGTTTATCCTTTTCAGCCTTCCCTCTTTTCCACTCCTCAGCAGCACGTGGCAGCATCTCTCAGACTCCTGGTTTGCAGCAATGATCTTCTGGCAGGGGCTCCAGGTGATGCATGGACGGTCCTGTGGCCACAGCTGGGTGACTTGGGAAGCAGGAGCAAGGCTCAAAGACAAAATATGATGAGGGACAACGGTTGAGACAAGGTTCTAGCAACCTGTGCTCCAACAAGACTTGATGCAACGAGGAGTTTCTCTTGTGCTCTTCTTTATTGAGAAGCTTCATGTCACCAACACGTCTATGAGCCTGTTCAAGCAGGTCCAGATCTGCCTCAGGACACTGTTTTGGTTACCTGGGCACCAGTTTTAATTTTGAAATCAGTTCTTCCCTTCCTAACATAGCTTTAATTAAACAGTGATTCCATTTCTTAGCTTTGTGATGTAGGGATTAAAGCTTGGAGAAATGATTTGGCAAATATCTGTGTAAAAGATAACGAACATGACTTTTATTAATCATTTATCTCCTAAGGTTAAGCTTGGTGTTACCAGCATTACTATTAAAAAGCTGAGAAATTCATTGCCTTCAGAAGTTTCAGATTTTGCTACTGAAGCTTTGACTGATCAGGATTGAGCTACCCAACTAATGGCATCTTCTCTTTTTTTTTCCTCAAACAAATGAGGACATTAGAGCCATGATTTATCATTACTCCAGAGAGTTTTCCAAGTTGGTATTTCTAGCCACATCACTTGATTCTTATAAACTTCATTAGGTTGTAATGAATGCATGTGTGAAGCTGGGGGAGATGAGATGTATGATTTCTTATTCTTAACTGTCATAGTAAGCGTTTATTAAGGCAAACTTTTCCTGGGATGCCATTATGAGACAGAAATATTGAGAAACAGCAGGCATCCCACAGTGCAGGGCTGGGTAATCAAGATTGCATTAACGCTAATGACAGTGGCTGCACAGCTTATTTCCTGTGAGGTAAAAGCTATTTCAACCAACAGCTTTTGTGATGGAGCTGGAAACTGGGAAAATTCTGGCTGCTTCAGGCTTGTGTGTGGCCTCTGGTATATCATGTGGGAAAGAAGACCCTCTGGGGACACGAGCACTGCTCCTGCCAGCCTCAGGGTTCCAAAGACAGACTTTGATTATCTCTTTGGGGTTACACTGACAAGCTCAGGGGTACCCCCTGTACGAGCCCAAACTGGGCAGCTTTCCACTTGTTTTGCTTGAATTGTGCTTTTGGATGGTGGTTTTTAGCCCTCAGGCTGTTTGACAAGGTCATTTCAAATCCTGCTCTTGTCTTTCCCTGTATTTGTGGTCACACTGGGTTTGCTGTCATCAGACAAACTCTCTGGTCCATCTCCCAAATCATTAGTGAAGTTGGTGAGTGGTGCTGGATGCTGGGCAAACCCCCCGTGGGCTCCCCTTGATGCGGGGGCGTGTTTGACAGCAAACCCTCTGTAATTGCTCTTCATGTTTCCCAGTGGCTTTTACAAGCAGCTCAGCATCCCTGAAGACAGCATGTCTGCCACTGGCCCTGACAGCACCGTGTGGGACAGGGTCAGAATCCCTGTCATACCTGGGGCTCTGCTGCCTGTGATCCTATTACCTTGCTGCAGAGAGAAACTAGATGGGCTGGATGTGGTTTGCTCTTGACAAAGCTGAGTCAGCTGTTCTGCATCTCCCTGGGTTTGCTCACTGGCTGATTGTTCCCAGATGTTTCCAGGAGGTAGAGCTGGCTAATATATCACTTCCTACCTGCTATTGCTGCTTTTCTTTCTGAATTGGGACCTGGTTTGTGCTTTCCATGTAACTAAGGACCTTGGCCAGTCTTCTTGAATTTCCACAGGTAATCGCTGAGGGCTCTGAGATTGAATCGCCAGTTCCCCCTGTACTGGAGTTGAATTTTACCTGCTCCAAATGGATTGGTAGTCTTTAATTTAGCTGTCCTTTAAATTTTCCTTTCTTTTAGCCTGAGGTTTAACTGCTTTTGTCACTCTGCTAGCAGCTCTGTGGTTGCAGCTCACTCTTCAGTGAAGAGAAAGCAAAGAGGTCCCAAACTTTTTATTGTAGTCTACATGCTGTGGGTTTAATAACCTGGTAAAAATCTGTTGGATGTGAATTTGGACTGAAAAGACAGATGTCTCCTGAATGGCAGCTTTATTTATGAGTATAAGGGAAAGCCTAAAATCCTTCACCCAGCTGTTGTCTTTCTGGTTGTGGGGGAATTTTGTGTTTGTACCAAGACAAGGCAGTGTCTTTTTATTCCTGTCCCATTTACACAGCTCAGTTTAAGAGTTGTGTTTAGTGTTTCACCGAGTCTGTTTTCTTGAAATCTCTTGGTTGTTGTTATTTCTTTTTTTCTTGAGAACTGGAAGTTTTGGGAGCTCTGTGTTCTTGGGCTGGAATGGGTGAGCTGGGATCCACGGCTGAGTGAGGGAAGGCATCGTGACTCCTGGTTGCTTTTTAAGTTGTGCTACATTTCAACTGCATCATAGGCCCAGAGCTGGTGACCCTGGGGATAGGGGCTTCTCAACCTGCTCCACAGTGAGAGGTGGGATGTCCCTTGCCCAGCCTTCCCTGCTGAGCATCCTCCCGTGTTTGTGTGGTGTCACCTGGAGGCTCCCTGCCTTTGCACCAGGCTGCTGGACAGGGCCTTCTACACCAGGTCTTAACCTGGGGAAGGATGTGTGTGAGGTAGCTGAAAAATAATATAAAGGAGATGATTGCTTAGAAATAAATGACACACTGACTTTTGCTGTCATTTGGCTGCTTCGTTGCGAAGGCGATGCTTGATCCAATATAAGCTCCAACAGCTATTGTTTTACAGATCAACTTTTGATTTTAATGAAGTGGAATTAATGAATTTGAATCAGTTATCATGCTAGAAAGAAGAAAGCATGGAAGTATTCAGCTCATTTGACAGGTCAGGCAAAATATTTCAGGAATTAGCAGCACGTTCAGCTCTAATGAGAGATGATGAGTGGAATTTCTCTGTGTATTGCTATCAGCTGGAATGGAATTACACCAGCATGCACTTGGCAGACTAAGTTGGCCAAAACCATCCAGTTTTAAGCTCTTTTAAAAGCATAATAAGATATAAAATCCAGGTGCAGGAATAGATTTTTTTTTCTGAATTAATTTCCAGTCTGGGAGATCTTAAAACATCTGGTTATGGAATAGTTTGGAGCTGCAGCTGAGCTTGGAGAGTGCAAATGGTCTTTGATTCCTCTTTACTGTGGTACTTGGGACAGCAGTGGAGGAATTTGGGTTGAGGCATAAAGCACTTTGCTAACTTGACAAATTTTTAAGTGCAGCCATCAGGACTTTGTGTGGCTCCTGTGTGAAATCTTATTACTTAATGATTTTTCTGCATTAGCTGTGAAGAAGTTAGTCACTTAGCTTTGCTCTTGCTATGTCTTTTGCCAGAGCAAACAAAAGAGTGCTAGGGAAGCCCCCAATGGCTTTGTGTACTGCTTATAAATATTTATTTGTTCAGTGTGTGTATCTAACAGCCTGTGGGTGTTAGATATGCCCATCCTTCGACTGAGCAGCCATCACAGGAAAGAATAAATTAGATACCTGTTTTCTCCCTGCTGTGGCAAAAATGCTTTAAAACCTGGTGGCTTGGGCCATGGGTTAGTTCAAGGTCAGGGTGTTCTGGGTTTGTTTTGTCTGTTGGGCCCATCCTTGGAAAGACACATTGAGCAGCATCTCTGCTCCTTTGTGAGTGGCTGAGGTCAGGATCACCTTGGACAGTGATGTGCCCTTCACATGCAGCCTCTTTCAGCTGCCAGGTTTATCCAGGTGG
The DNA here is from genome assembly GCA_013399135.1 of Heliornis fulica. Lineage (NCBI taxonomy): Eukaryota > Metazoa > Chordata > Aves > Gruiformes > Heliornithidae > Heliornis > Heliornis fulica. Next base: position 384,588 of record VXBZ01004941.1, on the reverse strand, counting down.
TTGACAAACTGTCCAGCAATGTACTTGATTTAAAGGGTGTTCCCTTCTGGGGAAGCCCTGCTTTATTGCTGAGGAGGCTTTCTTTTTTTCATTTAGGTGGCCAGAAACTTCTTAAATGTTGTAGCTACTCTCTGTAAGGAGTATGAGGTGACTGGGTTTGTAAGTCAAAGAGATGCTGAAGGTTGATGTTAAAAGAAATATGGCTGTCCCAGAGCAGATGGGTCACTGCCTCCAGCCCTACCTTCCCACAGAGAAGGGTCTCATGTTCTCTTTTCCCTCTGGGGCAGGGAGAAGTCTGGGAGAGTGAAACATGATGTGGCTTTCACCAGAACTCTCTGGTACTTAACTCCATCAGCAGGAATTTCTTTCCTTTCACTTTCTGTGTCCCAGCAGCTAAATGTAAGCAGCTTGTTCTGATTTTTGTAATGAAAGCAACACGAAGCACTTCCCAGCAGTCAGATATAATGAATAATTAAAGAAAATTTTGTAACTTTCAGCAAGTGATAGCGGTATGGAATGGTTAGACAAAACACTTGAATCTAATTAGGAGACAATTCAGTGAAGGAGAAAGCCCCGACACTTATTTTTAGTCTTTGATTCCCTACAATATGAATTTAAATGTAAATTGTGGTTTGGGGAAGAATGCTGCCATCAAAGGCTGAAAGCACACATTATGTGCTTAGTATTTTACAAATGGATTATCTCAGACCTGAGCTTGTAGTTATTGCCTATAGCAAAGTTCAACTGTAGCACTTGGGATGCAGGCAGTGAGTATTGTTGCTAGAATTGTGTGATTAAATAAGAAATTTTACTAATTCTTTTTTCTGTGGTGGAGTGCAATCAGTATATTTTAGGTTTGACTTTGGATATAGAATTTGTAGTCTAAGTATGATCAGAGATTTCCTGGAGATGCCTGTTGCTGCAGTTCTCTCAGGTGCTTCTCATACCTGACCCAGCTTTTAATGGCAGTTCAGAGTAATAATCAACTGATTTGTGTTTTAATGAATGTCAGTGTGACTGGTGGGAGATGTTTTGAGTAACAGAACTGTCAAATATGATGTTGGCAGCTATTCCCACATTCTAACAATATCTTTTAAATCACACAAACTTTTGAATGGGTTACAGATGAGCTGTTTGTGTGAGATTTGCTTCTCTCCAAATACCTGTCCATGTGTGGATGTCTTGGGTGGTGTCTTCCAGTGTGTTTGTGGTAGCTTGGAGCAAGTATTAAAGATAATAAATGCTCCTGCACATCTCCATTTTAAAATAATCTCTTGAAGGAGGGAAGGTTTGAAGTCTTGGTTGTTCATATTTTATGTTTCAGAAATGGCTGGTAGTGACATATAGGTGATGTACTACCAGGAGAATGGTGGCTACTCCTGCCTGGAACTAGAGGAGTGCCTGAGCCCTGCAGTTCAGTGCCTCAGTGGGCTGAGAATTTTATTAAAAAAGGCATTATATGGTATTTGTAATCCTCTCTGCTTTATTTAACTAAAACTGGAAGGAGCTCTTTTAAATTCTCTCTAAACACCTCATCATATCTTACCAATTCTCAATCTCTGCAGACAGTAAATAGAATTCATTTCTGTACAATTTATTTTTGGTGGCTCTGGTGTGGTGATAAGAAGCTTCATCCTCGTACCTGTCCTGGGGAGATTTAGGACTTTCACCTCCTGGAGCTGCATATATGCTGCTGTGTTGGTCAAAGAGGCTGCAGTGGCTGTGTGGGGTGAAGGAGAGGGTGAGGTGGCAGCTTTCTCTGGTGGGTTGTGCATGGCAGGGGTGGTTATCACAGTCAGAATCATGCTGGAAGAGATCCCTCCCCTCTGTGGTGGTCATGTCCAGGTCTACCTACAGTGAATGTTGTGAACTTGGATGGACAGTAGTGTCAGCCTGAACTTGGCTTCCTGGCTTTCTTTGGGTTAATTGTCTCCATGAAATCTGTTTAAAATGTTTAAAAGGGAGTTACATCTATAAAAGAGAGTTACATCTATACCTTTAGGAATCTCAGGGGCTGGTAAAAATTGAGCATGCCTGCACATACACATACAAAATGGATTTAAAAAATACTTCATGTGCCCGGTTACACTGGCAGCCTGGAAAATCCTGACCATGGGGATATTCTACAGCCTCATTGAAATATTTTTTTGAAATGAGGTTCAATTCTTTGTTTTTTCCTTCTTAGTTTCACACACAAGTAGAATCTGGGCTTAGAGCACTGCTAAGAACGTTTCCTTGTGTGTGAAGACTCGAATTTGAGGACTCAACTAGATGCCTGCAGAGCTGGAAGCAGACGCTTTGATAGCATAAGGTGGAGTTGTGCTTGTCAAGTGGAGTCATCGTGAGTCCTTGTCTCTCTGCTTTGAGCAGATGACACCTGCAACACATGCAGACCAGGACATCACTGCTGAACACCAGTGTGCCTCTGCTTCGGGTGCTCCAGTGCTGGTTGCCACTGTTAAAGGCACTGAAACGAGGACATGTGTGATCCAGGCTGACAAGGCATCTCATCGCTGCCCGCAGGAGCAGGCAGGTTTTGGAGCAAACCACTCATGATCTGGCTGCAGGGCAAACCCTGTGCACCAGGGTACCCAGAGAAACAGGGGCTGCAAGGCTGGGGTGAGGGTGCTCAGCTGAGGAAGCTGATGGGCACCAGCTCTGCACCGTGGTGTCTGCACTGGGATGGCATCAGAGCTGCTGCCATCAGCCCAGTGCTCCTGAGCACGTTGTCTTGTGGTAGCAATGCTTTCAGGGAAGCTTTATTTTACTTGTGTCCCCAGTGTCACTGTGAAGATCAGACCCACAGTGCATGTATGCAAGGGAGCTGGGAAACCTTCTCTGAGCTTGTCACTTCCACACTTTCCCATGTGTGCAAAAGGATGGAGGAGGGGAGCCCTGGCTCTCCTCTAGAACGCAGCTTTCATTGGAAATACAGAGTTAGGGGGTGTGGGGAAGTGTCCAGAGCTCTACAGTTCTCTGCCTCAGGAAGGGGTGCTGGGTCCTGTGTTAGCAGGGCACAGTCACTGCTGCTGTGGTGAGACACAGACCTGCGAAGGCAACTTGATGCTCCTTTCTGTAGGTGTCACCATCTCCATCTCTGTAAGCACTAAGCTGTCCAGCTGTAACTTGGTCTGTTTCTCCTCAGGACCTGGGGGGATATTTAACAGACATAGAGATGAACTGGTGGCTGGAAAAGCTGCTTTACGGTTTAGAGATTGCTTTACACATCTTGCAAATGGGCCTTGTCCCACCCTGTCCTTAACATGTATTTATTAGGCCTTAATTGTGCTGATGCACCAGATTTTTTTTCTTTTACTTCAGAAACTTTCCATCTTGGCATTTGGCAGCCTCTTTCTTCAGCCTTGTTCTTCTACTCTGCTGGTGTTTTTAAAAGATGTGCTCTACATCCAGAAAATAAATTCAGAGGCAGAGGGCACTTGTGTGAAGCAGCCCTGCATCTCAGGTGTCAGAGGTAGATAAAATATACATCAGTTACTGACAGGCATTAGATTTTGTCACTGTGTTAATGCTGGTTACATATCACTCAGATAGGAGAAACACTTGCATCTTGATTTATGTTCACTGACAATGAAGTGTCCAGGATGATTAATTAAAGCCCTAAATGATAGTGCCCTTATTCATACCTCCCTGGCCTGAGCGATTGAAATGAATAAATATATACGTGTTGCTGTGGAATTTGCCATTAGCTGTTAAAATATTTGTGTGCTTGACATGCTGCTAATGGGTTTAGTGGAGATGTATCCTTGTAATCCAGAACTTGCTATTTTTTAATAGCAGAGAAAGTGTTGGGGGATCCAGGAACTGATTGGGAGGTTACAGACAATAAAATATTTTCAGATAAATCCTTATGACATTTTTTGGCAATGTAAATCCTTAAGCCATCACTTTCTGCAAGCATTTTAAGGATTTATATTTTATTGAAAATGTTGATTTTGGAGTCTATAAAATAACTTGAGAAACTGGTTTCAAAAGATCAGGCCCTGGTGCATACTGGACCAAGTCACTTAACTATCAAGAGGAGATGAGTTTCCAGAGCGCCCAGAAAGATGTGTTGCTTCCATAAACCCACTCAGACACCTATACTTGTCTCTAATTTGGGTGACTTTTATTAGATACATCTATTTCAGTGAGTCTTTTGGGTGAGCAAGAACACATTGCATCAAGAAGGAGCAGAATATTTGTATTTGGTAATGTAAGTAATTTGTAATAGTACTACTCAGTGTCTGTTTGTAGCTGAAAAAAAGGACAATCCCTTCACTAGTCTGAATTGACCTTTCTAGGTCCTGCAGGTTATTCCCTGGGTAGTTCTTGCCCACATCAGGCAAAGATTCCTGCTTCTGAAAATCTGCAGTCTGCATGTAAAATTACCTTTATTTTGCCAGTAACGCTTGGCTCTGACACGGATCTCTCGGATGATCTGCCTGCTGATCTTTCAGTTGCTCCTGGGCTGCAAGAGTTAAATTGGACTGCTTTTTATTTATATGTTTATTTATTTATTTTCTGGTAATTAAAACCTTTGAAGAGCTGAATAGCATGGGGAACAGTGGGTATCTTTACAAAGCATCGGTGCCCTGAATTGGAGCTGTTTGCTTGTGCTGTTCCAGAGGCACATACACAAACAGGTATGTTAAATTGTTCCCTTGGGTGTTGTTAAATTGATCCCTTGGGTATCTGAGCTTCAAAGCTGGATTATTTATCAACACTGGGCTCTAGAAACTCTGAGTTTAGATCCCTCAATGCTGCCTTTGGGCTGGTTCTCTTTAAATGCATTTAATACATTTGTGTAGCTAAGCCCAACGTGGAGCGTCCAACACAAGTGGCTATTTTTAACTGCAATTGAACCAAACAAACTTACAAGTCTCTAACTCTGAAAGTTTTCAAGCTGGTGCTGTAAATTCAGAATTTCAAGATGTTTGCTAAATGGAAATGCCATTTTCTGCTGTTGGGCTGAAATGACTGGCTTTTTACTGTCTGCTTCGTTCCCCCCAGAACCTCTGGTTCTTGCTCAGGTCTTCATGAAACACTTTTATTTAAAGGCAATGCCTTCTTTTGTAGCTTCTATTTCAACTAAAGTATCTTTTTTTTTTTGTGAGGTTTATGGCTAGCTTTACTTCTGACTTTAACTTCTCTGTGCCTCGGTACCCCATGTGTAAACTGGAGATAATACTGCTGCCTTACCTTGTCAGTTTAATTAATGCTGTGAAGCATTCAGATAGTGACAAACAGCAGAGAAAAGCCCAAAGGAAATGAAAAATTCTTTATTCAGAGCAGTGTTTGGACAGTAGGCAGGAGATAAGGCCTCAGACATGCGCTGAAAAATGAGGCGAACTCGCAGTATTAGAACACACGCTCGTTAAGTAACGAGGATTCATCGTGTGTGCACAGGGAGGCAGAAGCACACGGGGAAAATGTTGGTGATGTAATTAAAGACATGTAAATGGAGAGGAAGCCAATAAGGTGGAGCTGAGATTGCAGACGCACTGTTGTGACTGTTGTGTCATGTATTTCTGTAATCTGTGGGTGCCTTAAACTAGATGTTCCTGTAAACAGTAAATGTATTAAAATGTCCTTAAAACTTAAACACATTTATTAAAAACATTGACTGCTTCAGTTTCAGTAATAAAAATATTTCCTTGTGGAAATAAATATATTTCCTTATAACTTCTGATAGGAAAACATGTTATGGATTAGAGGGCCAGGCAGCCTGTGAGGATGGTGGTGGGGGAAACCCCCCGTATTTTCTTCTGGATTTAACCTTTAAAGAAAACAAACGTAGACAGGGATTAAAGTTGGGTTTTTTAGTTGTGGGTTTTGATTAATACAAGAAGGTTCCCCTGATGTGCCTGAAAAGCTACATGCTTCAGGATGAATTAGTTTTGCCATGCATATGATTCTGTGTCTGTGACATCAGGGAAATGAGATTCGGTGCTCTGGGGCCTCCAGAAGGATTTTGTCAGTCGGGAGGTGCTGGGATGAGTGGCTACCACACATATTAATTCATTACTTTTATTAGCTGCTAGAGCATCTACAAGCAGTAACAACTTAATTTAGGTTTTATTGTAAGAAATCTTATTATATGGGTTTGCACTTGATAGGAGGTTTGATGTGAAGCTTGTTTAGGGAAATGAGACCCCACCTGGAGTGTGGTTCTTGTCCTTTGTCTGGGGACAGCCCTCGAGCCACACAGACACAGTGCTCCTTGAGGTGTTAAAATTATTGAGATTAATTGCAATTCAATTCATATCTTTCCCCAAATGATTTTTAATTTTCTTTGAATGACATGTAATTACAGATCTTTTATTTTTTTTTTTTTTCAGGGTCTGCATCAGGAGATAAAATGTCTCTGAAGTTCTTTCAGGTATGTAGTCAAGTTATGTTCATAATTAAGGGCTACAATAATAAATATGAAATCTAATTGTGGGTAAAGAATGAAATAAAAGATTCTGTTGAACATCCAGAGCTATTGTTGAATTATGCATGTTTAAATAGTATGTAGCACTTTCTCTCAAGAACTTTGAAAAGAAATAATATGGGATAATCTGTAAACTGTGGAGGAGTAGAATGATGTTTTGCCGAGTGATTTACGTTTGTCCTTATGATTCTCAGAAAAGGCAAAATGCTTTTATATGCACAAAGGAACTGAATAAAGTGTCTGCAGATTTCCTGTGCTCAGAGCCAATTAAATCTTTTTCCTTTGCTTTAAAACAAATGGAAGTTTTCTTAACAGGGAATGTCAGAGATGACTTTACCTGTGAAGAGTTGTGACATTCCTGAAATGTCCATATGCTTTGTATGTGCAGATGAGACTCTCCTTGTTCCCCCAGTCCTTTCTGGGAGGCTTCCCAGTACTCCCACCTCACATTATCTTTTAGCTTGAGTGCAGACTGCCTTGATGTTGTGTGTGTGGTACAGTGTAAAGCCACCTGACATCCCCTGTGGTCTCTGGGATTTGGGTGAGGAGGATCCTGTGGCATTAAAATAAGCCCTTTTTGACAATAGAAAATACCTGAGAATCCTCCAGTATTCTTGCCACTTCTTTCTCATTTGCATGAAGGGCCTTGGAAAGTGGTAAATGTGAAGAGTGAAGCCCCATGTGACAGCAGTGTGGCACTGCTGCCACAGACAGAAAACTCTGTTCAGAGAATAGATCTGAAATGTTCAGCAGAAAGTCTGTGTAAATCTGTACCTGTTCAAAATGCACCATCGTAAAGTCATTGCTGCAGATGGCAGGGAGAATAATTTAGAGACTGTATATATGCATATGTGTGTGCTCATTTACATAGCTTTCTAAAGTAGTAAATTCTTACAGCACTTCTAGTTTCTCTGGCTTTCTGTATTTGCAAGCAGATCAAAATAAACTAATAACCTAGCCTCTGGATTGACTTAGAGGAGAAAATTATGGCTTTTATTGAATTGATGAGAAAAATCATTTAGGAGGGACTGACAAAGTAGTTAATTGTGGTTCTGTCCTATGTGGTGTGAAACCTCTTAGGCAAACAGTAAATGCTTCTGATATATGTCGAATGAATTTTCCTCATCTCCTTGGAGCTTGTGAGCGCCACGATGTGCTGTCGAAATGTGGTTTGTGAGTATGGTCCAAGCCAGTGGAGACTTTCTCCTTTGGCAGAAGACAGTTTGTGTGCAGGCCACCCTTCCACACACTGCTGTCATGGAGAGGACTGGTTTCCTGGAGGTGTTTCCTACAGCCTGTCGTCCTCTTGGCTGTCCAATGTCCATCACTGCTCAGGCCAACGAGCCTGGAAGCTGCCACGTAGCCCCTGGAGACCGGGAGAGACCTGTGCACCTGGGTGCTGCAGTGCTCACGAGGGTTTCCCTAGAAACAGTTGCTGAAACAGGTCATTCTACAGAAGCCAGCTGTCTGTGACCAAGCTTTATGGACAGATACACACTGAAGGCATGGCTTTATCCAATTTACAGGCAGCCTTGCTGCCTGCTTTTGCCCCACTCAGCTGAGTCCAGGTTGTGTTCCAGCATCTGGGGCTGTGGCTGCTTGAAGATGCTGGTGGAAATGTGTGAGGCTCAGCCATGTGAAGCAAACTCCTGACCCCAGACCTGAGCACACCTCTGCCTTGGGAAGTGCCTGGGTCAATCACTTAACTGGTCCTTAATTAATCAGTGACAAGAGAGCAATAGCATATGTCACTCTTACTGGGATGTGGAGAGCTGTAGCAAACTACCTGTGAGATGGGAGCACATGGAGGTTCTTGGCTGAAAAACTCTCCAAAAACCTGGGTAGTATTAAGCAAGAGCTTGCAACGAGTCTGAAAGCAGCAGATACATTATCTGTGTTTCATCACAGCTGCATGGCTCTGGCTGCTTTACCTCCCTTAGTCCTCCCCTCACCCACCCATCAGTGAGCAGGTGCCCAGTCTGGAGCCCTTCTGAGTGACTGTCATGGGGACTTGGCTTGAAGTAAGGCACAAGCCAACCCCTGCTGCTTTAGGCTATCTTTTTTTTTTGTTTTCTTTTAAAACTGACAGCCATAAAGATAAAAATTAAAGTTTGTCTGTGGAAATAAAACCACAGAAGGCAACGCACTGGTTCATGCTATGAAGAAGGCACAGTTTGTAAAGGGCCTAGAGATCAGAATAAATTGCTTTTCATGTATATAGTGGAAAATACTTTGAAAGAAGGATGAGAGAAGGTGCTTTGCTTAATTTCCACTCAATGGAATGCTTCAGATTGCAAGTTAAGGAGGGAATTCAAAGTCTCTTGTTCCTAACTCTTTTGGGCTCTCCATATCCTCTAGCAAAGCATCATCTGTTCCTCTGCATCTGTAGCACTCGATGGGGAAGAGTGAGGTTTGTTCCCAGCTGTGTCAGTCTTTCCCTGCAACTGATCAGAGCATTTCAGATGAAATCCAGCACACTCTGCACTTAAATCTTAATCTCACCGTGCTTTTTTCTCTCAGCTCTTTGTGGTACAGAGGCTGCTACTTCCTTTATTTGTACATTTAGGTTGTGAACTCCTTGAAGTGTTTTTCTTTCCCTTTGTAATATGGATGCCTAGATACCTATTAAGCCTCCAACAATGGATCTTTGATTTCAATTGTTGTCTCTTAGTGCTGCTGCATTGCAGCTGATGATGACACTACATGTGGATATACCCCCCTATTACTTCTTGGGTCTTGATTACGGAGGCTACGACGCCCCGCACGCGGTGATGCCCTGACTGTGCAGGGTCCATCACCCCGTAATTCTTGTGACACTGGGATGTCTGATGAGAAGTTAATTCCTGCACAGGTTGTGGTAAAGCAATGGATATATTTTCCTGAAGGTCTGATAAAATACCCAGTCATCTTCCCAGGGATGTCATCAGCTCTCTGCCAGAGTGTAGTAAGCTGTATTTGTGGTGTGCAGCAGATCTTATGTGTGTGAGGACCCGTGTTTGAACTGGGGACTTGCAGAAGACTGTAGTTATCATCATCTGCCTCTGCCCTGTGCTTGGGAGCCACTGCTGCAGTAAGCCATGAGTTCTGGCCATCTTCTGGTTTAGAAGAGCAGGAGATGGATTTTCTGTGACTTCTGCTGCCAGATGAAGCTTGAGATGAGGCTTTTTGGATCGCTGCACGTAGGCACAGCTTTGTGCTTGACCTGCTGTCGCTTTGGCTGGATTGGTAAACACCTTGGTACCCTAATTATGATTTTTATGGTTCACTGCTGTTTCCTATAGACTCTTCATCCCTTGCTTCCCTCTGTTTACACTGACCCTTTCATTGATTTATTGAGATTGTTCTTTGAAGTCCTTGTGAAAGAACAAATTATCTCTTGACATCACATAGGAAGTTTTTAATTATAAATAAGCTACAGAATGGAAGGTCCTGCAGAAGAAGAAAATGAACAAGTGTCTCTTATAGGAGTTTTTACTTGAAAAGCAAAAGGGATTGTTCTACAGGTGTCATAAAGAATCTTACTCAGACTTTTTTAGTTGTCCTTTGTACCTGATGTGATGTGTCAGTGAAACTCAACTCAGTGTTTTTATGGATATCCTGCACTAGATTGTTTGAGACAGATGCCTATAAAAGTCTCTGTGTGTTGTGTAAGTCTGAAGAACATAACTTGTGCTGTTCTGGAACTTTTTTATTCCCTAGTTCTTTTGCAGTAAACCAGTGCCAGTTGCACTTGCTTGCCTGTGTGTGTGCCTTTGGGTGGAGATGTGAATGGGGGTCAAGCTCCTCCACGCCTGGGACTGAACCGGTGATGTAGCTGGAATAGGTGACTACTTGATGCCAAGAAAGATGAGGAGTTGCACTGCATAAAAATAATACAAATAATATTTTTGCAGTAATGAATCTTGAACTAATATTCAGGGATTTGGGCATATTGCTGGCAACTAAATGCAATTATGAATTCTGCTTGCCCATAATTACAAAATATGTTTTGATGCTGCTCACGTAGCTTCAAATTAGCTGTGCTGCGGGATACAGAAGGCTCTTGTCTGCTGAGACAACACCAGAGCCCTTTTAATTTGACTTTTTAGAAACAAATTTTCTCATTGTTATTCACTGGTACTCGCAGTTACCCTCTGCAAGCTCATGAATGGATATGAATCCTCGTGGCTCAGTAGGATATCCGTTGTTAGATTAGCACCTGCTCTTTCTTCAGGGAAATCACAGAAATTGTATCTCTTGTGATTTGATATGAAAAATACATTTTTCCTGGAAAATATGCACATTAAGAGAAAAAGCAAAGAGCCCTGCTATAACTAGTTAGCAGACACCTCATGAAGTTTTTTTTTTAACCTCTTTTATCAGGAAATTATTCTCTGAGGAAGTTATCAGTAAGCTAAACTAACTACTTGCATGGCAAAAGAAGGCTAAGTATCTCCCAGAAGGTCTGATGGAGTGGAGAGGGGTGAGAGATGGGTGATGGGATCTATTGGCCCACCAGGGCCCACCATTCATAGGGAATGTCACCTAGTGCCAAGATCCTTCCAGCTCACAATGGGTTGCTATCTGCTGGCAGGGATGTGACAGGAGAAGGTGGTGAAGGGATGAGTGGGATGTGTATCTAGGATTGATGTGCTATAGGAGGGGGGAGTCCATCCAGGAATTTCAGATGTGTTCCTGAACCAGGTCCTTCACTGGTATTAAATCTTGCCCAGCTTGAGTGCCGTAAGCGCTCTTGTGATGAATATGAAACAGACTGCTGCTGAGATGTTGAATTTCTTATCCTGGATGAAGCTGACATTTAGAAAACCAATTAAAAAGCATGTAAGTCAAGATGACCAGTCCCCTGGAGCTATGAGATAATATCTTGGCTTTGGTATCCTCCTGGTGGGCCACTGCAAGAGCTCCCTGTGAAGACAGTAGCAGCTGCTGGGAAGACGGATGCTTCAGCCCCTCTGGTTCCTCAAGGAATGGGGCAGTGCCCAGGTTTCCTTGGACAGGGGAGGTTTGGGGCTGTGTGCATGTCTCTGTTCACCATCACACAAAGCCCAATTTCCTTCTCTGTTTGAGCTTTTTCCTCAAGGAAGCAGAGACTGAACCAGGATTTATCACCAGTGATCTTATTTAAAGTGAAATACAACCCAGAAAAGAAGCAGGAGGGTTGTGAGCTTCACTATGTGCAGATCAGGTGGCACCAAGTCAGTTCATTGGTGGTTTTTTGCTTTTTTTTTAAAATCAGAATCACCAACTGTACTTTTTAGCTCTTTCCCCTGTGAAAAGATACTATCCTCATAAACAACCCCCTTGAAACCTCTCTGAGTACTCCCAGCTGTTTGTGTTACTTTTATTAGTTTCTGTCTGATCTTCAGACTTGGTTACAGCTCTGAAGGAGCAGGACAGGCTTTACAAAGCTGTCCTCATAAATTGAAAAAAAAAAACAGCAAACCCTGATTATTTTGCATGGCTCTTAACTGTACCATGAAAGTCTTTCTAAGAAAATCAAGATCTAAACTTGGCTAAAATTTCCCTTTTCACGTGCCCTCAGATGCTGACTGATTTCCCATCTCAGTCACTGTGGTGCCGTCACTATCGTGCAGGTTGCAGTTGTGTTTGTGGGCCACTGCTGAAGCACTTGACATTGCTGCTTTGGACATTTATATTTACTGCTTTTTATATTTATTCCTATTTACCCCTCTGTCAGAGGGGAAAAATGATTTCATTCTTTGAGTCTTTCCCAGATGAAAAGTAGGGATCGGAGTAGCTCGTTGCTCAGCAGCAGTATGTGAGCATAAAAATACCAGAATTCTGAAGGAGTTGGGTGTGCTGTGGACACTGATAAATACAGGAATGTTTCAGTTGGGGCTGGGCTTAAAAGTTCTCCCAGTATGAGGCACTGGGAGTTAGCAAACTGTTTATGGTACTAAGCAGCAGCGTACAGGTAACGAGTAATGCTGGTTCTTTGAATAACTGTAATGTATGTCTGCAGAGTAACGGTGTATGCCAGCTAAAGGGGGTGTTACAGAATGCCCTAGAATATACATAATGCATCTTTCAAGTGTAGACAAACTGTTGCACTGAAAATCTTATGTCACTTCTGTTTGGCACACTCTCAGCACATGGCTTAGTGCGGTTCTGGTCCGTGACAGACTCGCCATCACGGTGTAAATAACAAAGCCAGTCATGAGATGCTTCAAGCTGAGTAATACCCGTGTTTGTGGGTGCAAAATGAGATGATTATGTTTGGGCTAGAAACTGTGTTATGCTAATTTATTTCTGGAAGATATTTTAGTTATAGAGATACAGCAACATGAAACTTTTCTATATATTCCCTTTCTAATCTCGAGTAGCAATAAGTATGGTAATTAGCTTTCACAAAAATTAGGTATTCAAAGGAAGCTTAATTGCATAAAGTCAAGTGTATATATAAGCTGATAATTTGCTTACACAAGGCCTAAGGCAGGGCAAATATTTGAATAATTGCATTTGGCCAGGAGCCTGTGATTTTGAGAAGGAGGCACAGTTAGTGGCTCAGCCGTGTGCGGCTCTTCCACCTGAGCGATGGTGTTTGTGCAAAGCATTTGCAGAGGAGCTTAAGCATGTGGATAAACAATAAAGGAGAGTTATTCCCTGTCGGGGATTTGGAGTCATAGCTCATTAAATTCTTTGGCATGGTACAAGTTATTCCTTTTATTGTGTGAGGTGCAGGTAGTGCTTTGTTTTGGGCTGATTCATGTGGCGCGCACGGCTTCTCCCGAGGTGCCTGGTTGGAAACCAGAGCGGCGAGGTGTGATGATGGTGCTCTCCGAGCTGTTATGCAACATCAGAGCTTGCTGAATTCCACTTTTTTTTTTTTTTCTGGGCTTCATATTGTTGTCATTACATGATAATGTCATTAGAGACAGTGATATTTTCCTGGGAAGATTGATGCATATTGTTGGATGAGACTTACGTCTACGTTTTAAATGCCGTTATTGTGTTCTGGCTTTTATGACGAGCCACCAGATTCCAGACTCCTTCATAAAAACTACTCATCTTCCCTGGAGAGGTCTAACATGTTATCTTTATTTTCACTGTGTGTATTGCATTTTTTGGAAAAAAAACACCCAAACCTACACAGGTGCTGTAATGACTCCACAGGACATGATCTGGTTTTATTGGCTTTGCAGGTGGACTCCCAGGCTGGGGACTTGTTGCTCTAAGTATAATGAACACATCTGCATAGGCTGACTGCAAACCTACATAGTTTTTCTGTTCCAAAAGTTGGTTTTTAACCCCTATAGCATTTGTAAAGGGGCCAGATGGTCTGTGTGATACACTACATGTATGATGATTTCATGTTTATGTTGGTGTTATATGTTATATACTTCATTTATTACATATAAACATGCTAACTGTCTCTGAAATGCCTGTGATATGTCTCAGGACCTTGTTGATGCTAAATGTCACATGATAATATCACAATTTCATTTCTTTCTGTGCCATGTTCACACTTTGGCATGAGGGTGTTTAGAGAGGAATGTGGTGGGATCTGTTTGGGGGTAAAACAGTAGCAGTGAGAGTGGCAGTGTGGGTCTCCTGTAGTGGACAACACTGATTTGAAACACATCAGTTGATACACCAAACCTCTGAGTGCTGGGGCTAAGAAATTAACATCTGCATCCACTTGGCAATCTGAAGATGATCTTTTCAAGGCTACCTTCAAAGATCAGGACCTAACTCCACATGCTCAGGGGCACAGAAGGTGGCTGACTTAAAATGGTACCATGTTATTTGATCTCTGGAGGAATTTCCAGGGTGGGATGGGTACAGGCAGAGAGCCTGAGGGGAGCCTGTGGCTTCCAGTGAATCCTTTGAAGCAGAGGGGCTGTGGGTACAGAAACTTCTCAAGCAGGAGCTCTCTGTTCCAGCTTTGGTTGCATTTAGGTGATGACACACCACAGCCTCTGACAGGCATCCTTGGTGAGGAATTCCTTGTGCTTGTGAGGTCATAAAGTATTAAGAAATGGGTTGGTTTTGCATACTATCTTCCACTACTATTTTTTTTTCAGGCCTAACTTGGAGGGAACAGTTGCAAGATGTTAACTTTGATATTGTTTTTCTTTGAACCATGAGCATTTAGATCATGAGCTGCCAGGGATCAGACCAAAGGGTCTTCAACTCTAGTGGTGATAGTGGATGGTCAAGTGTGAGGATGGTGCAATTGCACATTTTGTAGCTCTGAGCCTTCCTCTGCTAGAAATGGCAGCTTTGTGTTTAATAGCCTTCATTAAGTTCTCTTCTGCTAATTCCTCTGAGTACTTTCCTGAATGATGTCCAATTTTTTATCCCTAGCAATGAGTTGGGCAGACTGAAAAATCGTATATTTTTGGAAACATCTCAATCACTTTAATTTTCTCTGTTACAAACTCAAACAAAATACGTTTCCCCATATATACATGCAAACAGCACCTCCAAATTAGGGCCATAACTCCAACAATCAACTGTGGGAGTGTACAACAGGAAAGCTATTTGCTTCAGGGAAAAAGTCCCTAATTAAACTACTGGGAAAAGTCTCTGTAGAGATTATGACTTAATAAAAAAGTGATGACCTGATCTGTGGAATTCTGTGGAAATTACTGTCTTTGTACAACTTTACTGTCATCTTTACAGTCTATAAAACCTGCTGGCTTTTCATCATGTTGCCTGTCTTTGCAATGTTTTCCAGGCATTATTTTAAAAAAGAAAATAATCAAAGGGTAACAAACTCATTAAAAAAAACCCCACCCAGGTTTTTCTTTTAGTGACCAAAGTACCAGGTCCTAGAAAGTCTGAGGTAGCAAATATTTGATGCTTGAACTTGGCTTTTTTCTAGGCAGTCACTGCTTGAATAGGCTTTGATAGGAAGCTGTTGAAAGATGGAATTGTTCTAGCAGCTGTTAGCTTGTCTGAGATGAAATGGGAGAAGTTCTTGTGTATATATATATATATGCTATTAAGCAAGCATGAGAAGAAGAGGGCAGTAGTATTTTTGCTGTAATTTCTTGAAGAGGTGATAGAAATGCCTTCATACAGTAATTATTGGAGCAAATTATCACCTGAGATAATAGCAGGCCATTTAAAATCAAAGGTCTGAGGAACAGTATTTGAAAGGAAGAAAATTGACATAGCTTCAGATGTGCTAAAACATTAAAATCCCACTGGACCTCATGTATTTATTGGGAATGTCTATGCTGAGGTTCTCCTTCGTGCCCTGGGGAGGAGTTGTAGGTAAGCTGACTGTCAACAGTATTTCTTGCTGTGACATTTTGATACCCTTACCAGAAATCTGCTTAACATTTTAAGATCAGGTAGACTTGGTTTATAACACTGACACTCAGTTTACACCCTGGTTACAAGTCACAAGTAAAAATAGGACATCATTTTGCAGGTTAGAGGAACTTGTAGATCCAGACCAACAAAGTAATCAGAAAGCTTTTCTGCTCAGGGAACACTTGAGTAAGACCAGAACTGGTTGGACCTTATGAAAGCCTGACTAAAGCACTTAAACCATGGATTTAGTGCTTCATTCTCAGTTCTCATGGTATGAATGATCCTCCTGCCTTTGCTTCATTTTATGAAAGAATCCATCTCTTGTTTCTCTCCAACACTTGTGGTGATGCCAACCCCCACCTCTGCTGCTGTCACCCATTTCTGATCAAACTGAAGATACTTTCTGGGGGTTCTTTGCTAGCAGGTTGCTAGGATGCTCCTCAATTCTCAAATCCCTGAACCTCCCCAAACCTTACTAGCAGAGTTTATAGAGAAGAATTTGTATGTAGCTCCTATGGGCAGGTCTAGTGTTGACAGATCACTTTTAAATTCAGATTGTTTATTTAACAATAAAAAAATAAATCAGAATTTGTATCTAAAAGAAGAGGAAGTAAGACCACAAACAGAATAAAACTTTCCTAAGGAATGCTATTTTAAAAAAAGATTTAAAAATTTGGAGGGAGGTAGATATAGCTATATATAGTTATATATAAATCTAGACGGATGCTTTCGTTCTGACTTTGGGAGGTAGTCTCTGATTATTGCAGGCTGTTGCTATTTCTGTCATATTGTTAAGTGATCAGTTAACTGACAGAAAATTGTCTACTCTGTCTTCATCTTTTCATAACTTTGAATGCTCAGATGAAGATGATTTGAACCCTTTTATCAAGGCTTTTTCTTCAGGGTGGCCGAGAGTGACTAAACCCCGGACACAGCTCTGAACCAGCAGCGTTCTTCTAAATTGCAGTTTTAGTTCTAGATGTAGATAGCAATAACAGTAACAGTCTGTTGAGGAGGCAGATATAAAACCCAGCATTATTTCTGTTTCCAGGATTTATATTATTTTGCACATAATATAATTTAGAGTGTATATCATCATTTAAGCTGTGGAACACACATGCGAGCTACTTAACACTTGATTGGTTTCTCTGAGATCAATTGAAAGAGTAAAATGGAAGAAGTAATTGTATTTTGGGTCAAGAGAGTGGCAGAATGGAGCTGACTGTACTGCTCAAGGATATAGCAACTTCAGCATCAATAACACATAACATGCAGCTATATGAATAAATCTCTTTTTGCTATTCAATTCAGTGGCTCCTCATCCTTAGAAGATTAGTTTTGTAAACGCCTTCTGCAGTGGTGTGGAAATTATTACTTTTGGGCAAGTATAGTACATTTACTGGAGAACTACTGTGAGGGTTCAGCAGCGTGCTCCTCGCTCCTCTGAGGAGCACTGATCCCAGGGAGATGCACCAGGGCCCGTTCCTGTCCCCGACGTTCCGTGTGGTGAAACGAACACAAATGATGAAGGAGCACATTGCTCCAATAGTGGTGGTTCATGGACCCTGTCAGTCTGTGTAGTAACAGGACAAAGTACCTTTTTTCCTGTTCTGGTTCATGTTCATCTGCACAGGAAAAAGATGGGACTGAATTTTACACTTTGTGATATTGATATAAACTGTTAAAATGTTTTCTTTGTATTTTGTTAGAGGATTCAAAGATTGTTTTCTGAGACTTTTGTATGAAAGTATCTCTTAATGTGTCACTTCTGAAGATATAATCAATCATTTCTGAAAAATCAGTATATATAGTGGTCATATAATACTGTGTGAGGATACTGTAATCTCTCCCAGGCACAAATAAATCACGGTCAGTGCTCTTAATAAAACTGGATTGGTCTTGGCAACGTCTCCTAAGACAGGGGCCTCGGTTGCTCTTACTGCTTAATACTGGTATTTAGTGGTAACTGTGACGCTCTGATGGTGAGATGAGGCTGTAGTGAGAGGTAATAAACAGAGGAATGACTTGTGTCCCCAGTTAAAATCCTGGAGGTGCCTGTGCTGGGTCAGACCAAGGGCTGTTCTGCCCCGTGACCTGGTTGTGGCAGCAGCCAGCAGTGAAAGCTTTGGGAGAAGATGATGTTTCCTCCTCCTGTGCTCTCTGCCCCTAACTGTTATCCACCTCAGGGCTTCCTAAACTCGATGTGCATTTAATAATTCAGTGGTGCTGTTTGACAGCAAAGACATTACCCTCCCCACAAACTTTACCTCTCTCCACTGTGGGGCTGCAGTAGGTGCTGAACGGGCACATGGACCTTTGAAGTTCAAGTCTCTGAAGACTGGTGATGACTGAAGGTGCCTGGTTCTGGTAGGATTTCCCATCCCCAAATTGCATAATACCTTCAGTTCTTATCTGGTGAGTGGCAACTCATGCAGGTGGCTGGTTTTGAACCTGATCTCCAGCCCTTTGGGGTCCCAATGTTTGGGACTTCCAGAACTGCCTGGATCTGACTCTTAAACCCTCCTGTTGTCTCCAGGCTCCCTGGCCTTGGAGACATCCCATCAGCTTGGCTAGCCAAGATTCTCCTCTGAGTTTGGGAGTGGTTTAGAAGTGTAAAATGTTCTGGTTTCTAAACTGGTCTAGCAACTGGGGGTTTCTTTTTCTTTTCTCTGAAATGCTCATGTTCTCTCCTTGTCTCTCTTGCAAGCTACAGATGGGGTGTGTTCTTTTTGCTGTGGTGCAGTGATGAACAGACTTCCTTGGGGGTCTAAAGGTAGTTGTTGGGACTTGGGCTTCAAAGCAGCAAATGCACGAGCATACTGTAGCTCTGCAGTGCAGGGGCTGCTTGTTGGTCCTCTCCTTAGTCCTCAGAGACTCATCTTTTGCCTCTTGTGACTCAAGTGTTTTCTTTCCTCTTTCTCTGAGCTGAAAGCCTTAGCCCTGCTTTTCTGTCCCAAAATTCAGGATACACCTTTTCTCATGCTGTTTATCCAGGGGACTGTGATTCCTGTGTATTACTCAACAGCCTTTCCTCTGATGGGATGTATTTTTTTGGAAGAGTGTTTGTAGTACACCAATTCAATACACTGCTGGAAAATATAAGCTGAAATGCCAAACATCTTTAAAAATACATACCTTTAAACACCATGTGATGGAGAACTCCCACCACACAACCTGATGGTGTCACTGAAAAAGTCTTCTGGAAAGGTTAGTCAGGGTAGTTCTCAAGTACATGGAAGTATTTTGGAAGTAGTGTTGCAAAACACAACAATCTTATTTATGAATAAGAGGAAATTAAAGTGATATAGCATACGGAATTATTTCTGGTTTTGATGTAGAAATATCATAACTGTCATAAAACAGAATTGTCTTTTGATTGTAGCAATATGCATTGAAATAACCGGTAGGAAAGTTCATTTTCTGGAGCTTATGAAATATGCTTTGCACTGTGGATACCCTTCTTGATGTTTTTTCTTTTCCCCCATCTAAGATGTTTGAGTGAACCAGGACTAAGGGTTGCACAGATGTGGTGAGGTGGCACTCCCTAGGTATGGCTAATTGCCTTCTTCATTAAAATGCTATTTCACTTCTGGCTTGCCTTCACTTAATAAAAATTCTCAAATACTATTTATTTATTTGTACCATTGAGGTGGGATTGCTTATTCCAAACCACATCAGCTGATGCATTCTCTATGGAGAAGGTATGGTTAGTCACTGAGCTGCTAACAGTATTTAAACATGCTCTGGTGTTTTTCAGCAAATGTTTATTTTGTTGATATATATTTTTTTTAAATAAAAAAATTGAAGATTCAAGTGGGGCAGTGGGATTGAAAGACAGCAGAATGAATCATTCTGGGCTATCACATAAATGATCTCAGTATTAAAAATGGATTTATTCATTGAACCATAACAGCTTCTTGCAAAAGCCTTCCCAATTTATCAAATTAATAAAATTGTGCCCTTGTTAAAGTGGCAATATACTGATGTTAAAAGAAGCTGCATATATCAAAAAGCCAGTGAGAAGCAGCAGGATTTTGGGATATACATATGTCCATGTTGTAGTGAACCCCAGACCCTCTGGACTTTTAAGCCTGTGCCTTGTTGGGGTTACCCAACAGCATCAGCTGTATCTAGCTCAGAGCATCCAATGAGCTCAGTCACATCTGTGACTGAGCTCATTGATGTGACTTAGATGTGACCACAGTCACATCTAAGCTGCTCCTCTGTAAGCAGCCTGCCCATATTGTCACCTCCTCAGGCTTAATGGGAACTACAATTGTATTTATACCACTGTGTGTACACAACTTGGGCTGGAGCAATTAATTTGTTTTTCTCAATTAGTAGAGTGGTAAAAGTCCTCTCTGCAAGGTGTCCTTGTAGAAAGTTCTGAACGTGTGTGTTCCTCCTGGAGGCAGATCCTTGCTGCAGAAGGTGATAAGATGGGGTGTGGGCTTGCAGCAGACCCCTTTCTCTAGAAAATATTAATCCATATTTCTATGTGAACATTGATTCTAAAGGGAACACCAGGTAAACTCAGTGACTGGTTTCTGGTTGTCCTTGCTTACCTGTGAGTGTTTTGAGCATTGGCTTTGAGGATTGACTTGGTAGCAAGGTCATTTAGGTTTTTCAAGCTGTATGGATGTTTAAGGACACTTATCTCATGACTTTAAGTTAAAACTTTATCTTGTATTCCTGAATATTGGGGTATCTCTATTTTCACAGGAGTTTGAGAACCTCCCTCTGCAGCACAGCACTTCCCTTGGTTTTAGAGTTGTACATTTGAATGATCTAAAATATAAAAATTGTAGGTTTAGGTGTCCTGAAGTTCTCAGTGCTGCATTTCTAGTTTGGCTCAGAGTCGACCTTCATTTCAGGCACCATCCCTCAACTCTGGACAGTGATGGACCATCAGGTACCTTCTCCTCTCGCATCCTTATTCTGCGAGCGTCAGAAATGCAGTGGGATAAGGGCAGCATGTCATTAAACCTCTTATTTTCTGGCTGTGTTTCAGAAGTGGTAAATTAAATGTATTAAAAGCAATTCAGGCCATTGTGTCTTCCTGGTGAGCCATGATAACTGTCAGAGAGGCAGGAATTAGGCTTGTCTGGGTACAGAGGGACAGAAATGTTTATGTATTTCAAGGAGAGGTGAAACAGAATACGCACATATAGGCTGAAGCTAAAGCATGCAAACAGGTTTGGCTGTAATGAGATGATATGTCTTATAACCACTAACAATTACATTCCCATTACTAAAATATACCTGGGGAATGAAGTCAATTATACTGCAATCTCTGTGGGGCTGGGAACACGTTACAGAATACACCCACGGCTCGGACACGTATTTTACGTGTTGACATCTGCACGGGCGCTCTCCCACCAGCACACATCAGGAATTTTTCTTCTGGAATCAGGGGAGTGAGAGGAATCAAAAGGTAGAAGAGAAAAGAGGGCAGCTGAATTTTTTTTGTTTGGTTATTTTTTTGTAAAAGGGAATGAGGGATGAAAACATCTTTTTTTTTTTTTTCCTGTCAATCAGCTTCTTACTAAAATTTAATTTGCCTAAAATGTCTTTTTGCTGCAACAAGCAGTCACGTGGGTTCCTGGATTTTAGGAGGTTTGTAATCTTACTTCCCATCTGATGGGTGTAAGTCAGTATATAAGCACATGTATCTGCTTAGGCAGCTCCGGTGGGGGTACACTGGACCCCTCCCAGAGGGGTTGTGCATCCTGACCTAATATTTTCCGGGTGCTTTCCCTTCTCTTGGCCTTCTCCCAGCTTCTTGTTTTCTACTTTTAGGGCAGGATGTATATTTTTATTCTGCAGTTGTGAAGTTTATAGCGTAATGGAGTCATGGTGTGTGACTTGAGATGCAAATAACTTAATAATTGATGACTGCTTGACAGCTAGATCTGTCCACTTAGGCAGTTAAATGAGAGGGCTTGTGCACACAGAGGAAATTGCTGTCCTGGAGCCCGGTGTCCTCAGCAGAGCACCAGGCTGGAGCATGCAGCAGGGTTTTTTTTCTTCCAGTGTAATGTTTTTGCAGCAGAGCGTGTCGTTCCCTCACTGTGAACCCTTCTGCAGGAACATGCTGCAGTAGACAGAAATGTCTGCTAATCTTTGTTGCATTTTCTAATCTTGTCAGTCAGGGTGTTTTAAAAAAAATGTTCTGTGCAAATTTAAAAGTAATAATTTCAAGTGAAATTTTAAAAAAATCTTGATGTTAGAACAGTTCTCCTCAGTCTCAGTGACAGAAAGGTGACCCATAATATTTGGATGTGAAGAACAGTCTTCCAAGACAGTGCTCCTGTAAGCTTTTAAGCTGTGATCAAACCTATTTGTGTTGTATTTTATATATAGCAGCTATGTGGTGCACTTTGTTTCTGTGCTTCCTTCCACTGCAAAGAAAAAAATAATCACTTTTGCTGTCAAGGACTTGTTGCCTGGGAAGTTTTTATGCTAACAGGACAATAGAGATCAAACATCTGCTGTCAGCTTCACAGGGGGCTTTCCTAGTGCCTGTGGCAATCGTGTTCATGGGGACTAGTAGAGAAGATTTGGGTAGTTGTCTCATAATTTGCTGGGGAAGCTTAGTTAATAAACTTTTAATTAAAACCAGGTTGTTTACATGCTTTTTATAATTTATAATTATGTATTTTAGAATGTTATCCTTGAGCTGCCACTTAAGCAGTCGGCACCTGAGGAGTTCTCGTTCACCTGGACTCCAGGCAGTGAACATCAGTTGATGTGACAAGTGCTCAGTTCCCAGCTTGGGCAGATAAAAAGGTCTTGCAATAACTCTGTCTCAAAGTTGTCCTCCTCTGAAGTATCTCTAGATAGTTCTTCCAGGTCCTTCTCTTCGTGTGGTGGCACGGAGGTGACCAGGAGGTTGAGCACCAGGGCTGGGGCTGAGCTGTGGTGTTTCCGTGTGGGTGTTTCAGCAGGACATCTCCCTCTCAGAAATTCGGTGCTCTCCTCAAAGGCATTTTGATTGTTACCTAGTGTTAAGAAAGTGTACAAACATCGAGCTTTCAGAAGGTACTTTATTCCACTGAAGGTCTATAATAAAGTGGATTTTGCTTCGTGTGGTAGTTGTTTACTGTTAAATAACATCAGCAAAGCTTCATTTCTAATTAACCCATACACCAAGAGATTTCCTGCTATCTCCTGGCAGATATGCATTCAGACCCCCAGTTCTAGGGGAAGGTATGTGTGTATGTTAGCAAAGCCTCTGACTCTATTAAATTTCCAGTGCAGGCCTTGGTGTTACAAGCTTTTGATCAGGTACAATCTTTCTCAAACTCAATCTAATATCCCTAGGTGGCAGCTCTTTCTTTACTTTTTTTTTGTACTCTCCTTATTTCATCAGGCAGTTTTCTCATCAATTTTCTCCTTTCTCTTCCTCCCTCCAGGAGCTCAGGCATGGGGCAGTTTTGATGTAGTTATGTTCTTAAATATGGAGCTGGAAAAGCAGCAGCACAAGACGAGGTAATTTGGTCTGTCCCAGCACTCAGCCCATAGCATCTTTCCCTGCTGCCTCCTGGGAGTGCAGAAAGCATCCAGGCACCGACTCCATATTTTGGAGGTTCCTTCCCACCTTCCCCTCCCAGAAACATCCCCCAAACTGTGTGTTGTACCTATGTGGCCATGTCATACTCAGTTTCAGTGCAGAGGGCATCCTTCCCCCAAGGAGGGTGTGATTTTGGACATTTTTATTTCTGTTGAACAGGAACTCTGCACATAGCCTGCCATGGTGTTCTGGCCTTCTGCAGGAGGTGTTCACATCTCCTTGTGCAACCAGAGGGATGAGCAGTGGGTAGATGGACAAGCTAAGTGCCTAGCTGCCATGGGAATGGGTTGAAATTAGTGATCAGTTGAAGCTGAAAAAAGTGTTATCACTTCAGGAAACTAAATCTTTCTCTCTTTTCACTCTCTATAGCTTTTTCTGTCTTGGATACACAGATACTTTTTGATTTCTTACTGTGTATCAGCTTAATAAAAAGTTCTAAATTACCCTGAATTACATCACATTAGCTGCAGGCTGAATGTATGCACAAAGGCAGGGATCTGGCTGCTTTCTGAGAGGTTGCTCTTGCACAAGAACCTGCTTGTGCATCTGAACTCTAAGAGCATTTATCCTTCAAGGCTGATTTTTTTTCTTTTTTTTTCCAAAGGAACCTCGAAAAAGCTCATTGTCATGGAGAGAAACGAGCTATCTGTGTCCTGTTACATCGGCATAGCCGGTCAGTCTGGAGAACGGCTCTGGAAAAAAGGACTTTTCTATTTATGTTGGTTCTAAAGTGATAAACAATATCCTCAGTGATGATAAATAACTGGCTGCACGTAGGTGGTGTTGTGTTTTATCAACAGCTCCTGCCTGCTCTCCCTGGCCTGTGGCTGGGGGAGATGCAGCTGCTGCGGGATGCGGCTCTCCCGGCTGCGGGGTCTGATTTGTATTCCGGCCGTCGCTCCCCGCTCCCTTGGCTGTTCGCTCTGTCTCTGGGCTCATGCTGCTCAGACTTGGAGGATGGGAGTCTGGGGCAGCAGCCACACGGTCTAAAGCATCTGCCTAGTCTCTTGCAGGTAGATTAATAAATGTGCTGGCATATATTTCTGTTTCAAAAGAGGGTTTTTAAATTAGCCTGTTCGGGAGGTGGAGTGTTTGAAAGGCCCTGAAGGGGTTGAAGAGCCGTGTTTGGGTGTAATTTGGTGGCAATCAAACCCCAGCCAGAAGTTCTGACTCTTTGACCTGGTTAATTGACCCTTAGAATGGGATTTTCAGCTGTCCAGGGAGATAAAGTTCCACTGAAAATCGATGGGAATTTTACACTTCTAATGACTGAAATGCCTTCAGAAATCCTCTCTTTAGGACCCTAAATTACTATCTCATTTTCAGAAGTGCTCAGCAGCTTTGACAGGGTTTTACCCCTGCTAACTGCCATGTGGACCCTTCTGCATCTCCTCCCTTTGAGGAGAGTTGTGGGAGCTGGGGACACCTGCAACTAGGGGACACCTGCGTGAACTCTGGCTGTAAATTTAATACCACTTGCTGAGCACAGACATGAAGCTTGTGTTATTCCTGCATCCCTTTTTTGTAGAGTTTTCAATTCCCTACTTGATCTATGGATCTAAATACATCAGCCTGATGCCTGTCTTACCCAATGTCTAATTAAATATGAAGATTACAGATGTACTTGAACTGAAAATGAATGCTGGTTATATTGTCATTGCGATCTGGATTTATAATGAAATGATTTATTACTTCCAAATTAGAAGCATTAGAAAAAGTTACAGTGTTTGTGCTTGTGATTGCTACAACCTGCTTGGATTTACATCTCATGGTTTTTTTTATACAAACACCTTCCCTCTTTTGTAGAGAAGTGCTCGAGATGATGATGTTGCCCTTCTGAGGCTGTTTTCTGTATTATTTTTTTTTTATTTATTTCTCTTTTGACTACACCTTTTTAACTGAGTGTGATGCCTCAGGGAGAAGCTGAGCTTTCATCTATCACATTTCTAGTTCCAGTAACTGAATTCAATCTGAGAGTTGAAATGCCATACCAAAAATAACGTTTGGGGTTGAGACAGCTCTGTTCTTGCCTGTAGTTTTAATTTCAGTTGAATTCCATAAACTTGATTTAACATTAGTATCTAGTTTGACATCTTTCCTTTCAGGAATGCTTTCCAATTGCTTAGGTTTAGAAAGTGTGTGGAAGCCATAAGTGATGCTCTTCTCTCCAAATAGTTGCAGAGATGAACGTGATGAAGTGATAAACTGGTGTATAGATCACTACCTCATAGCAGAGACCCCTCAGGGTCACTCAGGGAGCCAGTTGCCCTGTATTTTAAGAGAATGTTGGCTGATGGGCAGGGCAGCAAGGTGAAAGGTATCCAGAAGTGGGCAAGGGTGTGTTACTGAGATGGGGTATTGATCATAATGACTTTTAGCTGGCAGACACACGTGTGCAGGGGGCTCACACGTGACTGCACAGTCGGGTGGGGAGGCACTGCTCAGCCCTGCTTCGTGATACCAAAACCAGAGGTACTGAAGAAGAAGAAAACAAAGGCATTGAAGAAGAAGAAATACATGCAGGCACTGATGGAAAAATCCTCCCTGCCAGAAACACAGACCCCAGAAGACCTGAGTGTGAATGGAGAGTGCAGCAGGGACATGGAGCTTTGTTTCTTGAGATGAATCAGAATTGCAGAAGAGGAAGAGGAGGGTATGTTGTGTTAGCAGGCAGAGCCTCTGGGTTGTGACTCTGTTGATCATCAGAGGGGGTGGGGTTCTTTTCCTAGGAAGAAATCTTGGGTGAAGCCCAAACTAGTATTACTAGCATTAGACAAGGCTTTGCAGTCGGTTTTCTCTTGACTTACACGTGGAGTTTGTGATATTGAACAGATATTTGACAAACAAATGAAATTAAGATGACAACCTTGCTCATTTAATGAAGAACCATATAAATGGTGGCATGTATTAATGAAAAAAAGATCTGTCAGCTTTGCTTTGGGTTTTCCACAACCTGGCATAAAAATAATATGTAGTATAAATGTGTTTATACCTTAGTGTATCTTGTTAAGCATTTAAAGTTAAGTAATGTTTGCCTGTTTCAAAACTTTAATTAGCATTTAACAGGAAAGCAACAGTATAGCCAATTAGAGATCTAAGCAATAACACACACTCACTCCCATTTTCTAGCAATTAATTGATAACTAGTTTACCGTGGGCTAATAATTAAATGAGAAAACATTCTGAGCAAATTGAAAGCACTGATGCAAATGAGTTCTGCATTTATTCTTTTCAAATTCACTGACCACATTATCTAATCTGTCGGGAACAGAGAAATCCTGAATTATACTAAATATATACTCAGGCTGACTAACCAACCCTTAAAGCAACATTAGTCACTTTCTGGAAGCGTTAATTGCTTTGCTGAAGGAGAAGACTCAAAATGGTGTGATGAGCAGGGTCACTGGCACGTGGGGTGGCTGATGCTCTGCTGATCTCTGGCAGGCAGAGAGCTTCTCTCTTTCTTGTGCTTGAGATCACAGAATGTCAGGAGTTGGAAGAGACCTCGAAAGATCATCCAGTCCAACCCCCCTGCACAGAATGTCAGGAGTTGGAAGGGACCTCGAAAGATCATCCAGTCCAACCCCCTGCCCGAGCAGGATCATCTAGGTCACACAGGAACGTGTCCAGATTGGTCTTGGAGGTAGCAGTGCTGACCAGACACAGTGGGGATGCAATCAGCTCTCACATCCACATCCCTCCCAAGAAGAAAAATCTCCACCATGTCTGAAAACAAGGGGTCACCATTTCAGCTGCCCTGGGGCTGGCAGCAACGTGACTCTGGCACCTTCTACCAACTTCAAGATAAATGGAATGCTTGACAAAGAAGGATATGAGTTGGCAAAATGGCTTGGTACCTTCTGTATGTGAAAATTGAAGACATTTTTTCTGCTGTCTGTAGCAGTGATCACTGGGAATAGCTCCTCACAAACAGGAAATATCCCCATCACCCGCGCTCGAAGTATAGCAATCTCCAGTCCATGGAGGAGAAAGTCTCATTTTGTCTTGGAGTTCATCTATTTATGATATCTTCCTCATCTGGACAGGCAGTAGGTGAAATTGCCAGAGCTCTATTAAGCTTTAAACACAAGCCATCTGTTCCAACAAAACACTCCCCAGAAGATAGTGTTTCTCAATACCACTCTTACCCTGACTGTTGCAAAACCACCACATCAATATGGAGGGAGTAGGCCCTGAGCATTTCAAGTGTTTTTCCAGAACAATAGAACTATAAAACACTAAGATGATGCCAGGTGTTTTAAAAGACTTTTTTTTTTTTTCCTCTCAGAATTCTCAGTTGTTTATCTTTAAATGAAGAGGTGCTGTTTTACTAGCCTGAAATCCACATATGGGACCTCATGGAAGTATCTGAATGAGTATTGCCTGAAATAATTTGTGTTGGAATTTTAATACCTTGTATTTTCTCTCACTAGTGAAGGTTGGGAGATGACAATTAAGAATATAAACTGTGTCTCATTCCTCATTTAAGGCATGTATCCTTCCCCTTGTCATACAAGCACAGCCTTAGGAAAGGAGCAGGGGACAGAGATGGAGAGGACGTGCCCTGGAAGTGTCCATCAGAGTGATGCTGTTCTCTCCTGTGAGTGAAGATCTCCTGGTTTCCACCACCACCTACCTTAACCTCAGGGTGAGTGCCCATGTTCTTGGATGCTTTATTCCCAGAGACCCCATCCCCTGCTTGTCTCATGAGCTGTCTTGGTGGCTAGAAATATAATGTCTCTAGAGGTTTTTTTTTGGTTGTTTGTAGACATGATGAGTGATGGCATGTTGGTGGCTTGTTTATTGAATAAGTAACGTTTACTGGTATCCTCAGTAAGAGCTTCTGATTTGAAGCAGTCTCGCTGAAATTCTTTCTGAGCTGAAAAACAGATAATACTGGAAGGAACGTAGACATTTTTGGATATTTCATGTCAAAGAAATATGGCAGAATTACAGAATAAGTATTGATTCACATTTATCACTGTTTCATAATATTTTTTTATTAAACTTTATTTAATCCTTGCTTTCCAAGTCATTACTTTGTCTCTGGTTGTGACAGACTTTTATGATTTATTATGTCCTCTTAATGGATATACATTTTGAGTTACAGAGTGGTAGAGCCATATTAGTCCTTTCAATCTTTTCTAGTGCCAATAGAGGATTACTTTGGGAAATACTTGCTTAAAAAAGGCTTCCTAAAGCTTATTTCTAGTTTGAAATAACTCTAGCAATGGGTTTTATAGTAACTTGACCCATTGTTTACTGTATGGGAGTCTGGATGCCTAGAGATTTTCTAATATTTTGCTTCCTCTCCCTCTGAAGTGTCATTTGCCTTAGTATTGGGGAATTATAGAGTTGTTCTGGTTAGAAATAAGGGCAAATCAGACTTTATCCTTACAAATTTTCACTCATTCCCACCAGCTGCTGAAAACACAAATATTATCATGCTATATATGCACAGCTATAATTTGAAATTATAAATACTATCTAATTTTACTGGTATTTACTACACAGGCATAAATAGAGCTAAATCTATCTGGGAAATAAAATAATGGAACATTTATATCTCATCTAGATGGCAGTGCTAACTTAAATTTATTTTGGTCTTATTAAGTATTGCATATAATTTTTTTTCCATCAAACTATATATTTTACAAAACTGGTCTATGATGTAACAATTAGTATAAAAATATTGACAAATATAAATGCCATTTATTAAAAGGTGAATAAATATGTGTGGTCACTAAAAAAGCTGCTGCTTGCAGTAAGTGAAAGCAGGATAGCTTTCATACCTCTGGCATGGATGTTTCAGGGAAAAAATATTTTGGGGGTATAAATATAGTCAGTTTTGGAGTTTCTAGAAACTTCTTGCATTTGCTCACGTCTTACAACCCATTTATTTGTGATGTACTCGGATCTGTGGAGTGGATGGGTGTTACCACGTTGCTGTGTGCAGCAGTGAATTCCTCAAGAAATGGCTTGTGTTAAGTCAATTTATTGTTGCAATAACGTTTGAATGTTCCTTGTCTCTTCTTTTAAACTGCTAATTTCTCCTGACATCCATAATATATAGTGCAGTGTTTTCAAAAACAAAAGGTGCCCTCCAAATTATTCGAGGGACAATTTGTTAATGAGATGAGGTCTGCAATGACTTTTTGGTAGCATCTTAGACCGTGGAAATTTTCTTCATTCCATGTTAATAGCTTCTTGTTTCCCTATTATCATCACTATTATTTATTAATGGCTGTTCCATTGCTTCAGTCATGCTCCTCATCCAGTTGTACATCAGCAGCATCAGTATGTTCAGCGTGTCCCACATTATCCCTTTGTCAGCATGACTATCTGGAGCGCAGCCTTCCAGGGCAAAGACATCTAGAGGTTACTTTGCTACAAGCAAGCACAAAATACCTACTTTGATGCTAATACCTTCTGGCTAGTGCTGTTTCATAGGAGGCCTGATCTGATCTGCTGCTGCACAAGTTGTTCTTGCTCGTAGAACTACAGCGAGCTGCTGAATCCTCAGGATCCCACAGAACCGTCTTGTGATCCTCCAGGGTTTTATCTGGTCCTGTTTGTAACCAATGACAGAAAGACTCTTTAAAGGCTGCTGTTAAGAGGACACCAGGAGTGTCCAAAACCATCAGCACTTGGCAACTTGAAGACACTGATAGATTGTTGCTTGTGATTAACAGTCACTGTCTTATCTGGAGTCCCAACTTACTCTTGAGTGCAAGTAGTAAGTAGCTCCTGTTCTTCTTAGTTGTCTTTTGCAGGAATTTCTGCTTGAAGGAAGCAATGATGTTTGGCTGGTAGACATGGAAGTTCAGGATAAAAAACCCTCTAACTGGGCAAGATGAAGACTGTTGTTTAGGTTCAGCAAGCAGACTTTTATTTGGAATTTTAAACATGCAGAAAATCCCAGTAACTTTTCCTTAAGTAACTTTTCCTTAAGTAACTTTTCCTTAGGATAACATGGAGAACCACTACCACGTTGCTTAGATTTGCCAACTTGATCAGCCAACTCGATCAGCCAACTCAATCAGTGAGGGGATAATAGGAATGTAGTCTGAATATTGTCTGTGTGCTGACCACATCGTGGTCAAGTCTTCCGTGACCGTCTGCTTCGTGTGCAGTGTTTGATCATCCCAGTGTTTGGCTTTGAGCCCTTGGATCACTGGGAATTACACCCCTCACTGCCAGTGACAGAGACCTAGAGAACATTTGTATTTATTTTATGTTCTCATAGAGATACCATGTCATAGAAATGCAATGATCAGAGCAGTTATCAGCATAGTTTAAGACCTGTTTATGCCCTGAGAATATCAACACCGCAGCTCCAAGGCAACAGAGACACTCACTTTTTTGGGTGGAGCCTGTTCTGAACACCAAGTGTTATCATTAACACATCTTCTAATCAAATGGCCTTTTTATGCTCCTTAATTTATCCAAAAGTCCCTCCAGTCCATGAAACAGTCTATATCCCTTGTCCTATTCCGTTGCTGAAGCATCTAGGACCTGCAATACGTAAGAAACCTTCCCCTTGCTGCACTCCACAGCATTGAGCTCCTCTTGCTGTGCTCAATCCATCTCCAGTTTGCCCAGTGTCTCCTGGCCCAGCTCCTGCTCCTTCCCTGCCCTCTCCATCTCCCCAGAGCCCCTTTTGGCACATAAATGCAAGGTTGCATTTTAAATGCAACTTAAGCATCACTTTTGGGGACTGCTCTATGAGTTCAAAGGGTTGTTTTTTTACTCATTGGTTACTCCCTTGTTGTATTTCACTGTTAGCACTCTATTTCTCTCTCACTATTTTTTTTTTCCTCTTTTCCTGCATTCAACCCCTGTGAAGACCAATATGTGGTTGCAAACAGAGCAGCAACATGCTGCCTGATGTTTGCAATCAATGACTGCTTGGTTTTCCTTTCGATGGATTGGTGGGTAACTCAGATTTTTTTTTTCCTTTCTATTAAGCATTTCTTTAATATTATAAAATGGTATTTTATACTTTTTAATTTTTCTGCATTTTTCTGGATGCTGGCAAGACTGGAAGCCAACACTGGGATAAACCTCACTGTATCAACATTGACATTTGGATCTACATACTAGGTATGAAGCTACTTTGTACATTTGAATCCCTTTTTTGATTTTCATCTCTGTTCAAATATTTGATCAGGTTCTGCATGCCCCTGTTTTGTTAAGGTATGTAGGTGCTTATAGGAGTTTTTCCCTGAGTGCTTTATGAATTCATCATTTCAAGTTGAAGGAGGGCAGTGGGCTTGCCCAGGAAGGCTCGTGACATGTGGTGTGTTGCTCAGGTCGCAGAGGTGCTCCCATCACGTGCTGGGATCCTCTCCTGTGGTCACTCCAGCGTGGCTGTGGTCACTCCAGCTTCTCTGTCCACTTGTCAGGATTTCTTCTTCTTTTCCAGCAGGGTGCATTGCAGCAGTGCTGTTTGGGTTTTCTGGAGCAAATGCTGTTTTTCTTGCTCTGTTCTGCGCATACTTGTTATTGTGGTTTTTTGAGGGTGTTTTTTTGTGATTTTTTTTTTTTTTAATGGATTGCTGTTAGGAAAATCACTACCAAACACTGTCCTTTCCATAAGACAAAACACAATCTCCAGCTGAGATTAGCAGTTCCTCCTCTCTCAGACAAAAGAGCCTCATTCACCTGAGCAATATGTTTCTTCCTGTACATTACCTGGCTGCAAGCAGCCAGGTCCAGGGTGATGGAGGAGGGGAGCAGGGATGGGCTGCCCTGTGCCCCTGTGCTGAGGCAGCAGGGGAAAGGGGTGACAAGAGGGAGTGCAGGGGTGGGGTGGGGGCTTCTGGGCATGGCTCTGCTCATGCTGGCTACACCAGTGCCGGTGCTGAGTGCCAGTTTGCAGATAGAATGGTATTACAAACGTGGCTGGTTTCTATTTAGAGTTAAAAGATATTCCTGCTGTTCTGGTTTCCACAAGAAATATGCTTGGTGAAGAACAGTGTTCAGGGAAACTTTTCAGTTTCCATGCAAATAAATAGCATGGGATGGATAACCCCTCCTCCCCCGACCTCAGATGCCATCACTCTTCTCCTTCCAACTAGAAATATTTGTTTAAATAGTTTGATTTGTCTGTACTGACTCACAGCTTAATGGGTTTTTAAATCTGTTTATCTCAGTGTCTCATTCTAGTCTGTGTGTCTACTCCCTTGGACACACTCTATCTCCTGTGACATTCCATCCCAAAGGCAGGTCAAGGTCCCTCAGCGTTGCGGGAACCCAGCCGGCACAAGGGAACAGGGGTTCTCTTCGTGCTCTGCATGAAGCTCCTCTGAAGCAATGTGTCTTGCATTTATAGTTTGTATCATGGGGTTTTTTATGGAGGAAAAACCCACCAACCTTTTGGAGCCTTCTATGTTATTTTTTTTGTATGTACTCTGGGTAACTTTGAAGTGTTCAGGTCCTCGTGAATTTAAACCAAGAGCAACCAAACAACCCAAAGAAACCATGTTTTTTACCCAGAAGGGTCTCTTCTGACTGTGCTGTGAGATCCCTGTGGTTGTATCTTCTGCTGCAAAGCTGGGATACTTACCTTGGACACACTTAGAGCTCTTGGGCTTGGCAGTTAGGGAAGTGAGAGACCTCTGACTCTGGCCTTGCTGACGTGAAAACTTCAGCATGGAGTCTCAGTGCTAGACAAGAAAGCTGTGATTTCCTGGGCACCACTGAGATGTCCCACTGGGAGAGTGCCCAGACTGTCACCTGTGAGCACCCATGTGAACCAGCCCAACAGCTCATTGTCTCCCAGCAATGCTGTGCAGAACAAGAGCAAGAAACATTTCTTCTCACTAGCTCAACTTTACACATAAGCATGAGTTCAAAGGACTTACATATCTCTTCAAAAGGCCTTTGTGTTACATGAAAACCCCCTCACCATACAGAACACCATAAATCCTGTGCCTGGAGATTCCCTCAGTAAAGCCAAGGCTTTTACCCCACCTCTGCTGTCTGCTGTTGAGAGTCCAAGCCAGTATCTGCCCTGGGATGCTCCTTTCCAGGGAGGGAGCAACCACCCTGCAGGTCTGTGTGCTGCCAGAGTGAGGATCTGAGCCCAGAGACCCTTTGCTGAGGGGATTGTTCGAGGCTGTACTTCTGCCAACCTTCTCTAAAGGCACTGCCTTTTCCTAACCTAGTTTGTTTGGTTTTTATTTTTAATTATTTCCTGGATTGGTTCTCATTATCTCAGCAGCAGATTAACATTCTTCTGTGGGGAGCACTTTCTCTTTTCAGAGGACTTTCTGAGAGTTTTTTTTTTATTTGCATTCTTACCTGGTTCATTCTGTGGGAGAATTGAATCTAGGACATGTTGTTTTGACAGGAGGGAAATAAACCTTTTTTCTTCTCTGGTGGGAGTAGCATTGTCCATATTAGTGAGATTCTTCCATTCCCAGCTACTTCTGACCTCCTGGAAGAGAAGCCAGGCAGTTGTCCTCTTGCTGCCTGGAAAATGAGAGGTTTGGTATTGGATTTTCAATCCATAACAGCGTGTGTATGATAACATGACATGAGAAAATAGTGTAGCAAAATCCAGTACAAGTGGCATATTCAGAAAAAAATGCCTGTGGTAAGAGGAGAGGACTTTTAACCTTTACAACAGTTTATAGAAGACCAGTGGTCTGTCTTAACTGGCTTCTTGGAACACATCAACCTGTGCAAGAGTCACATAGGGTGAAAAGAGGAGGAGGGGACCGATTCTGCCCTGAGAGGTATTTTTGAAATGAAGTTCAGCTTCTGTTTGGGTTTCTGTCAATGGACTTTTAATAGATTATTATCTTCTGAGGAAAGGTTTCTTATACTTCTCCCTCTCTAGAAGAGTAAAACAACACCCTGATTTTAGGTGGAGTGACCTTTTTTCCCCCCTCAATATCTTCAAATCTCAAACCAGGCATTGTATGAAGGTTTAACGTGGGAAAAGTGACTCCTGCCTTTGTCTTGTGAGGGAGAGTATCTCATTCTTGTACCTTGGCTTGGTCAATTAACTCACAGTTGTGAAACAATGCTTGTTCTGATTTGGTTGAATTGAGCCAACACTGTACACCTTGTTTCTCTTATTCAGTGGCTGTGCAGAGCGATCCGGAGCCAGATGCCACCAGCATAAACAAATGGAAAATGCAATTAAGACTGGAGAGTTCTCTGGTTTCAGCAATTTAATCCTACAGGCTAGAAAACCCTTGGCATAGCAAAATCCAGGATAAAATATAGCTTTTATGGCCTTTAAATCAAAGGTTCTTGACAATCTAATAATGGGCTACTGTGCTCTTGGTGACAACCATTTTGCAGCCTTTGTCGTCGCTCCGGGCTGCACGTGGACTGGCTTTATACAGAGACACTTCACAGGTGGGGCTGGGGAGCAGGAGGAGCAGGAACACCAGTGAGATAAATCAAACTTCCATGCTTGGAGCAAAATTTGAAGATGTGGAGCCTTGAAGGGGGGATACCTGCATGCTGTGGCATCGCAGCAGTGTGTAG
Source organism: Heliornis fulica (assembly GCA_013399135.1). NCBI lineage: Eukaryota > Metazoa > Chordata > Aves > Gruiformes > Heliornithidae > Heliornis > Heliornis fulica. Next base: position 349,792 of record VXBZ01004941.1, on the reverse strand, counting down.
TCACAAGGACTTGGAGTATGGTGTGACACAGGTCCTTGTTCTTGCTGTGACTAATTGAATATTTTGATAAATGTATTTACTCTTCAGAATGAGAAGGGTCAAGGTCAGCTCTTCAGGGAGATGTTACATTAATAAGCTGCTTTTATAGATTTTCTTGTAAGTTTAAGGTTTCATAAGAAAAGGTGTAGGTATGTTGGCCTTGATCTTATAAACTGCTTTAATACTGTTTACAGCAAAATTGTTTGTGTGCTGCAAGTTATACATGTACTTAAGTGCTGTGCCAGACTGAGGCCAGCATGACCTTGACAGGGGGGAGCCCCCATCTTTCTAGCTGCTCTTGTGTTGTGTTTATCAGCCGTTTGCCAGGTCTGTGGGCAGTAAAACAGTGAGAACAGCAACACTGGGACTGAAAACACCCTCAGGGCTCTGAAAATCATCCTCAATGACATGTGCTAACCCACACTTACACCCTGGTGTTTCCCAGTGTCCCCTATGGTCCTACACTCCGTGTGTAATATGGTTTTCAAGCTGCAACCACCAGTGTTGAGCAGCAGCTCAGAAGTGGTGGGACCTACGATGCTCTTTGTGGCCTGTGCTCACATGGGTGCTTTGATTTATTCAGTGTGGCTGTCTACACACAAAGGTGATGTATCTTCCCTGAAGATGTGGCTGTGTTTTCACAAAGCCAAACCCATGTGAATGGGCAATTTTGGATGTTGAAAAATAATGGAAAAAAATGGGAATGGTGGTGTGTGCAGGTAGGGAGCCAGTGCTGCAACTGGTATTGTTTTACAGGCCAACTCTGGAAAGTTTTCTAAACAAAATCACTTCTCCCATCTGAATTGTGTTTCTATTTTGAACAGTTCATTTGAAGTGATGTCAGATAGACATCAAGTAAATAGTTTAGTAGAATAAAACTGTCAGGCAACTATAAATTAAAGAGAGTTATATTAGAGTTTATGGTTTCTGCAACTCTTAATACACCTTGCAGCTTTAGCATAGTAGTTGGGCTCACAGTAAGACAACAGTTGACAGGATTATATTTTAAGAAGCCTATTTGCTGCTTTCTTCCTCTCCTACTTAAGTTTTGTCTTGGAAACAAATGATTATAGAACTTGGAGCTTCCATCTATGTGTCTGAGCTCTCCCCTCCCTCCTCAGTTCACTCTTTTAAAGTTTTATTTTATTCTATTCTCTTTTCCTGTCCATTTTATGTCCCTCAGCAACAGACCAGTCATCCTTTGTTACTGTCACTTTATAATTCTTGAAGTCAGGTGTGAGAGGTCTGATGGTTCCACTGGGAACACTGGGCTACTTCTCTTTTGGTGTAGGAACAAACCAGTGCTGGTTCTTTCATGGACAAAATAAAACCCAACAGTGAGTTCCCCCTCAGGTTTATCAGTGGTTATTTGCTGCTTCTCAATGGGCAGGTATGAAGGAAATGAAGGGTAGGTGTCTGTGGGTGCTACGTGCGTGTCGGGGCCGGAGCTGGGCTCCACTGTGTCACTGTAGGGATGACAGGGTGGTGTGGGAGGAAGGTATGGAACAGCTCAGCCCTGGTATTAAATGTGTCCTCTATCCTGTCTTCATAACATAAAAACATCTCCATGCATAGTCCTGGAGTCCCGTGAGAAAACACATTTCAAAATATTCTGAATATTCCACACCCTCAGACCTCTAAATATAGATATTTTTTATGATTCCTGGTTTTATTTATTACTTTTTTTCTTGTTTCTGAATCATGTTTGTGCTAGTCCTTCACTTACTAACTGTGGAGGTCACTGGAACATGATTAAAAATGATAAATAAAAGATATTGTGGGGAAAACAAAAATCAATAAGACACTGACTGAAAGTCTAGCAAAGGAGAAATACTGTGCCCCTGTGCTTTGCAAGCTGCTGTTGGCCAGCACTCCATAAAATATCTCTCCTGCTAGAATTGTCTCCTTGGGTGGTGCCCATAATGGATTATCACTGGGCTCTTTGGATAATGTCTTAAATGGCTCTCACTGAATTTCCCAAAGCTTAGAGTGAAAAGGACCTGAGTTTCAGAGGGGTTTTTTCCTGCTTTGATGACTAGTCCTGAGATGACCAACCTGTAGTGTGAAAATCACAGTCACCCCCTGCCCCAAACACTTATGCAAACATCTTCTGATAATGATCCCCACACAAAAGGTTTAGAACATCTGAGAGTCCAAAGAAACTATTTCCAAGTATGGAAATGTTCACTTTGCTAAAGACAAAAGGGCTCCAATCACTTCCATGAATTTTTATCGAGGGTTTTGGGGTTTCTTTGTCTGTCCTTAAACTTTAATAGCCCTGGGGAAATGTTGGGAGTTCTTTAACAACCTTTTGTAATAACTCTCTCTCTCTCTCTCTCTCTCTCTCTCTCTATATATANTCCTCAACTGTCCATTCTCTCTCTCTCTATATATATATATATATATATGTGTATATATATACACACATATATTTTAAAATATCCTATAAAATACCATATATTGCAATATCTTGCATGTTATGTATAATATAAACAGATATTGTATATGTATAACAGAAAATTATAAAAAAGTATTACCAAAAAATGACAAAAAATTGTCAAAATAGATGAAACACCATTGGATATAGATGAAACAGTAGATACTCCAGAATGACTAGAAGCAATCTTTTTGAGCCCATGGGGAAGGAAAAGGGTTCAAATAAGGGAATTGTAGGCTCAAGGCAGGGAGGTGAAGTCCTCCAGGGCTAATGCCTTCCCTTTTCACCCTCCCTGGAGAGGATGGGGAGAGAAGTGTGGAGTCTTCTCCCTGGAGATCTGTCTCTGGTGGTACCTCCAGGTGTGTGGAAGCCTAAAGTGATGACTTCCAGCAGGGAGAGAGATCTGGCAGCCTGCTCTCCACGGCAGGCTCCAGCTGAATTTCCCTGTGCTTTCAGCCAGTTCTGAGCCACCAAACCATTCTGAACAGCAGCAAAACTGATTAAAATAAAAACCCAGAAGGACTCTGCGTAGGTATTTCCCTCTGATGGCAGAGGTCTGTTGCTGGGCACTGAAGAACTTCAACTTTTCTTGCTTTTCTTCAGCTCCCTTCCCCTGGGACAAGTGCTGGGGTGGGTTGAGAATGGGCAAACACGGAGCAAACCAGCGTGGTGGGACGTGCCTGTCCCCAGCCCTGCGGCAGGCTCGTTTGGGCACGCAATTAGCAGATGATGTTAGTGGTTCTGGGAATGATTGCTGATAGATCTGCCAGAACAAGCCAAATCCTCTTTACCACTGCCACCCTATTAGATGTAGTTCTGTCCCTTCCTGCCAAGAAGCACGGACAATTTTTAGATAAATAGTGTTTAGGCTTAGCCACATCCTGCATGTAGAACAGCAGACATCAGGGGGTAGAAAAAACACAGTTTAAAATAATAATAATAATAATAATAATAATAATAATAATAATAATAGTAAATGGTATTCAACTAGAGCAGTTTATCATTTTCACATTCTTTTTTAGCAGACCAAAAAAAGGAAAAAAAGGGGCATTCATGTTTCTGTCCATTTCCACAAACCAGAACCCATCGTGCCGTGTGTGTTTGCAGCACTCCCCATGTTTTTGCAGGGAAAACCATCTGGGGAGAAACATGAACCAGCCTCATTCTTGCCAACACCTTGAGGACCTGGTGACAACCATCTGAGCTAGATCCTGTCAGGAACTGAGAGGCACAAGACTATTTCCTTGGCCCTGTTATAGCGCCCGGACTGAGGTAAGTTACATTTTCATGCTCCCGTGATTCAGGTCTGGTTTTGGAACAGACTTTCCAGTTCTCAGGCCATCACCTCTTGCCTGTGTTCCCCCAGTCCCCTCCCTGATGAGAGTGCTGCTGTGTGATGCTGCTGATGCCTTGCTGCAGCAGCTCTTGCCTCTGCAGGAGTCTGGGGCCGGGAGGAGCAGCTGATGCAGGCGAAGCTGCTGCTGCAGGGGTGGAGGTGGGATGCTCTCCATGAGAGATCTCCACTGTGGTGCTGAAACCCAGATCCAGCCTCTCAGGCTGCTGAAGTTGAGCCATCCCCTCCTGTGCTAGATAAAAGGTTGGATTAATTGTGCCTTGAAGCCCATCAGTGGCCCCCTGGCAAGCTGCGTCCCCTTCTGCCTGTGCTCTGCACTGTAAATTATAGGCAACTACAAGGTCTATTACCCAAAAAAAGCAGTTGCTTTCGACTCAAAAATGGAAGCACAAGGAGGTCCCTTGAAGTTTCTAATGGGGGCTATAATAAAATTAAACAATAGTGGGTGAGCAGATAGTTTTTCTTTAATATCAGATCAGCCCACTGAGCCAGTGAGAGGGATGCTGGCAGGTCCCAGGTACGGTGGCCCGTAGGTGATGCCGTGGTCGATTAAAGGAACTGCAGCAGTAGCATTGCCCATGCTGGGGGCATGTCACTGCAACTGTATTGCTTCTACAATCCCCACCCTTCATGTGGTTTGGAGAAAGCCCTGGGCAACAGGTCAGTTATCACAGCTTTTTGTCATCTGTCATTCAGAAAAGTAAAATCCTGCAAGTGGAAAAGATCCCGAGGAGCCGTGTGTTAACCATGGAATTTTAGTGTGGGATACAGCACATCAGGGGTGAGCATTGTGATTTTGGGGTTCAGGATAATGGTGATTGTTACATGGGTTGAAAGCACTGGAAGGAACCTGCTCTGTTACCCCCACCTGTGTCCTCCCTGCCATCCAGCTCTGCTTGGAAGCAGTAGCTGAGCTTCTCCCAGCTGTTCCTGTGGTACAAATAAAAATGCTGCTGATGAATTAACAGTAGAGACTTCCCCTACGGTTCCTATTTGTGAGGATATGTCTTCTGAAACTCAACAGTAAATCATTATTTGTGCTCTGGGAGATGGGAGAAACAAGTTCATATCCATTTCTTCTGTGTGGAGGGACCTATCCAGGTGCTCATACGCTCTCCCATTACTGTAATACATGGTTTACTTCACCAGCTTGTGTATCTCACACAGAAATGGACCTATCAATTTATGTAGGCATTTGTAGTCCTCCTTCCATTTCTGTAATAGCTACTGTATTTCAGCCATTTATGTACTGCACTAAAACCTTTTTTGTTCAGAAAATATTTTTGGTATAGCCTTAAAACGTAAATTGTAGCTGATATAGTTATAGAAACAGAACCCTCCCGGTAAACTTTCTCAGTCTGAAGTAAAACTGCCTTTTTGGTTTACCTTAGATTTTTTTAGAAAAGATTCTTAAGATCATTTAAAAAAGCAAACCCTGCAGTTATATGGAGTTCTGAGTGTCCACAGGGTGAGGGTTGTATTGTGTTTTAGCTATACCTCCCCTACTTCTGAGCTCTGTATAATTGGCTGACTCTCCTTTCCAGGCAGGGTCTGATACTGATGGGTCTCAAAGTTTTGCTTTCCAAGTATTTCCACTACCATCCCAGCATAACTCCGAGACCTGTCCCACTCCTGAGATGGGAACAGGTACAGAAAAGCTTCCAGAAGTAGAGCTAGAGATGTACAAAGCTAAGGACAGAAGGATTTTGGTGGAAAAAAGCAGGACCTGAAATGTTTGGGTTTTAGAACACAGCCATGAGAGAAGAATTGGGCTGCCCTGACTTTGTTATCTGTCTAGACGCTGCAGCCCTCAGGATGTTGTGTTTTCTGCAGCTCTGAATTATGAATGGCTTTTGCTTTTTCTACCTTACAATCAACAAAAGAAAGAGGATAATAAACCACAAGAAAAAAAGTATAAGAAAGAGTAATCCCAGTGGAAAGGGATAGAGTTGTGGCACATAAAAAACCCCAACCAACCAGACAGCAAGAACACTTCTATCATGTTCATCAAGTTACTTTCAATGACCCCAACCCCTGGTGCAGTGTGTAAGTGTTGGCTGGAGCCTGTGGAAGGGACAGACTCATCGAGTGCCTCCGCACCGCGAGCAGTCCCGTGCCCACGCCCACGCACTGCTGAAGACCTGTGGTTTATTGAGCTCTTTAGAATCATAGGATGTGTTAGGTTGGAAGGGACCTTTAAAGGTCATCTGATCCAACCCCCTGGACATCTTCACCAGGTCAGGTTGCTCAGAATGGCAAGGGTGCACCACAGAAAGGCCAGTGTAAGCCAAGGAGTCCTTCACGATGGGAATGGCCTGTTCAAGCTCTCCCGCCCGCTGCTGAACCCCTTTGAGGTAAATGATGTGCTCAAGATGGAATGGGGAGCCACAGTACCTAAAGGCTCTAAAAGCCCTGCTCACAGAGCTCAGCAAGAGACATGGGATCTTTCAACCCATGGGAGTGTTTCTCTGAGTGAATAAATGATGAACTTCTGGTTCATTACAGCGCTGCCCCTAACGAGCCTGCCAAGCAGGCCGGAGCCATCACGCGCCAGTCTCTGGCATCACTTGGTGCTTGGCTGCTTCATAAACCACAGTGACAATAAACTTGCTGTTACAGAAACTTGAAACAATTCCCAGGGGAGCTATTTAAAGGTCCTAGGCTGGATGCAGCGTGTGTGGCTTTGAGCTGAAGGAAGCCCTTTGACTTCCACGGAGCTGCTCCGACATCTGAAAGGGACCAGGATTTTCTCCAGCTGCAGATTTGTTGTTGCTTCCTCACATTTAGGCAGAACCACAGTTCCTTACACGCTCCACTAACCCCAGTGGAAGAGTTGGGGTTGGGTTGGGTTTTGGATTGTTTTTTTTTTGTGCACAGTAAATCATAATAGCACCAGTCGTTATCTTTGGTTCATTAGCTGCCGTGGAGCTCTGCTGCTCACCCCGACTGCTCAGAAAGGATCACAATGAGCATCTGGGCATGCTCTGTCGAGCCAGTTCACTTTTAATGTTGGCTGAGACTGATCTTGCAAGGAAAGTGTGTTTGCAGAAAATGAAATATTTCCACATGGCTTAATGAGGGGGCTTTAAAGACAATGTCTCTGTATGGTTTAAACACCCAGGAAAAGGTGAGTGGAGAGCCCTGTGTCCTGCTCAGTCTAAGAGCAGAGCTTGCCTGGCCTAACCTGCAGCGTAATTTTCAGTGATTCTCAGGACAGTTTTAAATTAAGTTTGGGTACCTGAGCCATACAGACACAAAAAGGAATAAATTGGCTCATGTGGATGTTTGTCCTTCCTGTAGGGAATCTAGGTCAGGCTACTTCTGACTTGGTTTTGGCAGAGATGAAGTTCTCTACCCTGTGTCCTCACCTCTGATCGTACCACAACTTCTGTAATACTAGGTATGATTATTGAGGTCAACACTGGAAATCCAGACAAATGGAATCACCAGTTTTCCCTATATTTTTTTTAAGGTGATCTTTTTTTTAGACCTTGTATGGGTTGATCTTAAAATGGCAGCACGTGATGTGTGGCTGCGGTAGCAGGCGGTGGAATACACCTGATTGGCCATGTAATGAGTTTTGTAATGAGCATATATAAACTTGAAGGCATCTGTTTCTTAGGGATTCTCCAAGAAGGCAAATTAAAGGTTGCTTTATCTTTTGTGTATCCCTGATCCAGGTCTACAAGCAAGCAATAACAATTGATATAATGAAGGGATGGCAGAGAGGACAAGGGTACGGTTTTCACAGTAAATAGGTAAAATTAGGGACAAAGAGATGCCTTATCCAGTAATTCTGGTTTTGTATGCAGTGAAATTGAAAGCATTTCCCAACTTTCTGGACTGACATTGTCAGCTACTGCCTTCTGAAAAGACAAAACAAAACAGGTTTTTAAAGCTGCTTCAGTTCAGGTGAAAGAAGCAAGTTGTGAATGTTGGTACTGGGCCTGGAAATGAAGCCCAGTGAGCTCAGTATCAGCCAGGAGCCATGTCCAAGCACTGGGTGTTACAGGATAAACTCCTGGGGCTGCAGGAAATGGGGAAAGGGTTGAAACAGTCACCATAGTAATAGAATGTACTCAGACTTTAATTGAAATAAATGACGTATTAAACACGGGGAAATTTATCAGTCTCTTATACTAATATTTAACTAGAGAAATTAATTTCTTCAGATGTGTGTAGCTCACATCCATCTGACAACCTTCTGCTCCTCTTCAAAGCTAAAGGATCCAGAAACTTAAAAACCCTGTCTTTAAAATTGTGGCCTTGTCCTGCAGATCTAGCTCTGATTTCTGCTTTGAAATGAGAGGACATTCACAAGGGCATGAAATTTTAAGCAAAACAAGTGCTAATTGGGAATGTTTCCTATGAAAATAGATGGAGTTTAGTTTTGAAAGTGATGGCATGGCAAGTGGTGCCCTAAAAGCTACTGGGAAGAGTTCCTGCTCGCTGGCCAGTGTGGTGACTACATAGGTCATAAATGGTGAGCAACTACTCATGGAGTAGTCATGGCTAAACAGTACAGTCTTGGGGAAAAAATCTGCACATAACTCATAATTTCAATCTTAGTTATAAGACAAAAAACAGTTCTTCGTTCTGAGGCTCAGAAAACAAATGCCAATTTTATTTTTCCTTTTTTTTAATAAAAATAAAGTTCACTGGTTTGTCGAGAATATAATTATAATTTAATTTCTCTTAGCCTTAATATATGCTGTACTATAGTTGTAAAACCAGGAGCTACTTAATTTACACTTACACCTCTCACATTCTGTTGATTTCTGGGGTTATTTTACGGGAGTGTGTTATGTAGAACTCGTACAATCAGTGCCTGATTTTTCTGGTCTTTGAATGGAGTGTATTTGAACTTAAAATAAAATGAGAAAGAAGAAAATAGACTCAAAATAGACTCCCATGGAGCATATAATCAGAAGTAATTTTTATTTTTTGCAAAAATACAGCAAAGCAGAAACTCCTCTGTCTTAAAAGATCACTCTCTAGTGGTAGTTGACAAAGAAATTTGTAAAAGTACAGTGAGCCCACAGCAATCCTACATCTCATTTTGGTTTTTCTTCATCACAATTTACTTTACATCACAATTTATTTCCCCCTGTATTTTTACTCTCACTTGCAAGGCTTGGTGGAGCAATTTTCTCTTAATAGTGGAATTGTCTCTGATGTTGTGTATGCCAAAGGAAAATGAAAGCTATCGTGCAAGTTTTGATCTCAAGAGTTAGCCTCACTTGCTGGGATTACCTCCTGGCAAGTATCACTTGTGTAGATGTGGCTCTAATACACCCAGAGAGCCTTTCAGGTTGGGAGTTTTCAGAAGTTGAGCAGGATCAGAGAACACCAAGATGCTCTGAGCCTTTGCTTTGAACCCATTGCTCATGGATTTCACTTTATTAATTCATTATATTAATAATTACTGATGCGATCTTCATTTGGAAGATGGATGGAAGGTGCTTACCATGTGGTTGGAGGCCATGAGGAGTCTTGCAGAACTGGCCTTTCTTGTACCTGTGGTGTTTGCTGCAAGATCTTGCAACAAAATCTTCGTCCTCTCCAAAGCCATGCTGATGTGAAGGTGAGATTTGGGTGAGGGGAACCCAGAATACCTTTATGCTTAGCTAAGGTGGGAGTCTCGTGGAGGCAAAGTCTTTATCATCATTTTCTAGTCTTGTTATGCCCTCTGAATTCTTGCTAAGTCATGACCTTTCTTTTGTGTAATGATGGAGAGTGGTCTACAAGGCTTTAGTAGCCAGAGAGAGCAAATTGCAGGAGTGCTGTCTCTCCAAGTGAGACTCTGATGCTCGGTGACCAGTGACAGACTGGTAATGACAGTGAAATATTGCTTCTGGTGCCATTAAGTTGTGACACACGGTGATTAATAAGCCTTGCCCTCCTGATATGCATTCCTGTGTCCTCACTAGATGTTTACTTTTACTTTCTCTTTAATTTCAAATGCATCATATGAAGTTTTCCCATTACCTCCATGTCAGAATAATCCTTTGCCTTTGCAGTGCTGGACACCAGTAGCTGTTCAAGACCACACTTATGTGAAGTGAGGTGGAGACATTGTGTGGCTTTCCATGTTCTGCTGGGACTGGAAGCAGATTACTGGGTACTGGTTTTGGTTAGGTGCCCTAAATCTGGAGTAACACTCTGGATCTTCAGGGAGTAACTGTGGAGTTTCACTCCTGGAACACAGAACTGGAATTGCTCCAAAGTCCCAACGAACGTGGAAAGTTAATGAAGTTCTTTCCCCTGGAGGAAAACAAATCATACCTGCAATACAAAATACACTGCAGAAACGATTCAAGGTAAGAAGTAGATATTTTTGTCTTCCTTTGTACCAATACTGATTTAAAACCAGCTAAAAATCCAGTGATCTTCATCCAAATATACAGGAGAGAAAGTAAATGTAATTTAATTATTAAACATATATGCTCTGCCAGTCTATCTCCTTTCTGAGGTTTTAATCGATGTACTTGACCTATGAATCCTGCTTGGCAGGATGATGGAAGCCAGAACTGGTCATAGTGATTGAGGCTGAGAAAATATCTTTGCTTGATATGACTCAAAGTTGCACAGATAAAGTCATTAATTGAGATTTCAAAGAAGTCATCATGAATTCCCAGCACAGCCAGAGACCTGGAGGAAACTCTGACCGTAATTAAGCTGGAGCCAGCAAAGATGAAGCTAGAAATGAGAACATCTTTCCTAGGCATGGAAGTTTGGTTTGTTTTTTTTTTTTTCTGGTATAAATTTTTGGACTGAATTTAAACTGTAATATTTAAACAAGCATAGTCTGGTGTGGGGAAGGTGGTTGTGGGAGGAGATTTAGATGGAACTAAATCTGCATTGATCAGCTTCTCCACATAGGCAGCCATAGCAAACCTATTTTTAAAGTCATGTGGGCACCCAGTATAATTTCCAGAAGTGTTTATTCAATCATACCAACGGGAGGCAAATGCTTAGGCACTTCTCAAAATACCACTGGGAGCTTTATGAGACATTTAAAGTGATTAGAGCATGGATAGCTGTGGTTTATGATCATTAATGTCGGATCTTTGTGCGACGGGAGGTTTTGGCACTACTAATTTGGCTGTAATCACATATAAACACAGTCCTATTCCTGTTGTTGTAGCTGGAGTATTTAAGGCAGATTGATGTCATTGTGGGCATTTCAGCTTGCAACCTTATTTCATATTCCCTTTGACCACTGAAACATATGCTGCTCATATGAAATGATTTAGTCATTTAATCACCCTTGAGCATCGATCTGTCCATCACCCTTTTTACAATAAACATTTCACGTCACTCTTGGAGGCTCTAACAGATACCCACTCTTTGGCTTTGCTTTGGTTAGTAAAACTAATACATTTTTATCTTTTGATAGTACTTTTTAAAACAAAAAGGAAAGCAAGAAATTATAATCTCATACCTGGGCTGTTCTAACAATTGTTTCACCTGCTGTTGGATATCTCAGGTTTACACAAAAAATATTTATTTTTAGTGGGGTATTTTTGAAGACACTGGTCTCCTTTTAAGGCACAAACCCAAGAAAACTTCATGATCAAACATAGGTGGGTTGGATTCTGATCCCATCTGACTGCAGAAAGACTGAAGTCACTTCTTCCCCATTTCTCCAGGCTTGCCCTGGAGCTGCCACAGACCTGCACAGCTCTTCCTGGGATCTGAATCTTGCCCAGTGCTGGAATAAAGGGGGTATTGTGGAAGTGAAAGGCTCCCAGGTAATCACTCAGATCTAGGGCATGCTTTTCATGGTTGTGTAGCCTGTGAGAATCACCTTAATTCATCTCTGTCTCCGGATGAGATCTGGATGGCAGAATTGCTCTGCTAACCTGAAACTGAGTTAACTTGACAGCCAGAGAGTAGCATTGTTATTGGCTGAATACCATTAATTCTGATGTGACATATTTCTTGCTAATGGGAACATTTATATTATCTGTGTTTTCAGAAAGCAAGAGGAAGGAAAAAAGCTCTACTACAAGAGTATCAATATTTCAAGAGAAGGCAATGCAGCAGGGAACACTCTGGCTTCTGTAGCATTGCTTTTATTGATCACTGTACGTCTAAGAAAACATTTTCACCTTCCTTCTCCACCCCCCTTCCCTTCACAGAATGCAAATGCATGTGAAGGAGCAAATTAACATAAAGAGGGAGAAAAAAAGTATGAAAGAGCAGCTGCAGCTCTATGAGGAATCCTGAAATATCCGATGTGTTGGGCCAAAGCGAGCACTGGGTAATATAAAGACCTCAACAGGAAAGTGCAGCTGAAAGCAGAACTAGGAACAGTAATAAGTGATGAATATTTACACAGGAATCATTTGCATTTATAATAGGTTGGATGTGAGGTCTTGGCTTGCACTGGTTCTTGTGTGCTGGGAATAACTGGGCTGGTTTCTGTGGGGTGACTGGGTGTCACAGGGATGGCTATAACTGAGAATTTCAACCCTACAGTTATGGAGAAAACTGAGTTTCACTGAAAAACAAAGCAAGATCTTCCCTGATATGGTGCAGGGGCTGGAGTTGGTGATGCTGGAAAAGAGTGCTGATGTATAGCTCCATCTCACCATCACTGGAGAGGCTCTTTTCTACGGTCCCTGTCCCCAGAAATCCTGAGGGTGTTCTGCAGGGAAGGACCTCTCTGTTATCTTGGGCAATAGATTTGTTCTCTGCTCTTCTCTCTCGTAAATGAGAGTGGGAGATGACCTGTGAAACACAGGAAGATGCTTCTGAGTCATAGCAAGGAAAATGAGAACAGAATTAGTGTTTTGGGCTGGAAAGTTAAAAGGAGCAGTGAGTGAAGTTATAAGTCATGCTCTCCATCCTGTGAGACTGTCCTTGAATAGAGGGGAAAGGAAACTTTAATACTGAAAGAAAGTAAATTGACTGAAAAAAAGGAAAAAAACCCAACCAAAACTTGTGCTGGGAAATATTACTCCAAGTAGCACGTCTGTGGTGCTCACTGCTGGAAGTGGTGAGTCAGTTCTGGAGGCTGGATGGGGGTTTTCTGTAGGACAGGATAATGTGTTGACTGTCATGGGTCTGATGTGTGAAGGACCAGTGCACTTGCCCCCAGATCAACTGGAGCTGATTGGTTCTGCTTCCATCAAAAAGAGGGTTATATTTTGTTGAATGGAGGTTATGAACAAGAAGGAAGGTCTAGAAGATATCTATAATCCTAAAGGGCAAGGAGACAGATTATTTTATCTATTTATAAACCTCCTGGCAACTGATTTCTGGATTGATGACAGATTTCATAATGGCATTAGGGAAGAGAGGAACAGACTCTCTCTACCCAGGATGCTTCAGTTTTGCAAGTAACGCTGCACTGCCAAATTTAGGCTGACTTTAGAGGCACAACTTCCCTGAAATAACCAGGCAAGAAAGTTACCATGATACAGCCAATCTCATCTGAAATACCTTGTTTTGGTCTGGTTTTGCAGAACTGAAGAGGAGAATGATTCAGTGTGAGGTTGGTCAGAGGTTTCAGTGATATTTCAGTGTGTTTGCTACAGCTCCGGTCTGGAGATTTGCAATTACTTTCTGACAGCGTGAGAAAGACACAGTCGTTGCAACTTAACACCCCCTCACCCCCGAATGCCTCTTGCATCACTCTGGCACACGAGGGCTGCTGAGCTGCAGCTTGCAACCTCCTGAGAACAGCGTGGAGGCTCCGTGAAGTCAAAGCACTTGTGTCACGCTGATCGAGGAGATTGTTGTTTCAGGAAGGGAAAAACCCATTTCTCAGCAGATTTAAAATTAATCTGTGCCCCCAGAGAAGACACAGTGAGGTCTTCTTTGCACTTTGCTTCCAGGTAAAGCGATTTTCTAGTAAGAAATCAGTAGATTTTGCATCGGTAGATGCAAAAACTGTAGGACAAAAGCCCTCCGGGTGACTCTCCACAGATGTCAGGAGAATCAGCATCTTCAGGCAGATACAGAAAGTCTTGGTGAAGCCCCCAGCCTGGGCAGGAGGTCATCCTCAAAGACAGTAGACCTTTGCCCTTGCTGCCTCTTTTCAGGTCTTGCCTCCAGCTAAGGGTCTTTAAAGGCTTTAGGGATGTCTTTCTACAGATAAGACATCACTTTGTTTACAAGCAAATAAAGAGGCTCAAGAACAGATTAATGACCTCAGGTTTTATTTAAAACATCCAAACATCAGTGCCACTTTCATGACATGAGCTCCTGATTATTCCCTAACCTTTGGCATAGTCATAGTTTGGCATTCCTGTGGTATGCCAACATTTTTAACATTACAAATACTTAGAAAGCTTTTCAAAACATACTGCATTAGTTGACCAAGAGAAAACACTGAGTAGGCTTTCCTGGAGGACAAACAACTGGATGCATGCAGAGCAACCCACCCCACACTGCTGGGAGAGCTCTCTGGGGAGCTGTTGCTGCACGTCCCATCACAGCTCTGGGTTCTGGTGGGTGAAACTGCCCTTTTCCTTGCTACCCCTTAGCTCTTCTAGAAGTTAATCCATCTTTTATTTTGAAGCCTGAGTTCAGGCACTCCAGTTTCAGATGCCCAGATCCAGCATTTTGAGCTTGTGCCTGAAGTGGAGTCTTCTGGACTTGCCTCAAAAAGTCACAGGCTTGGTGATGAGAGTGAATTTTAGCAAACCTGGAATCTTTCCTCTGGGAATCTCTCGTTTCTGTCATTTTGAAGTGTGATCTCGCTGTTAGTCAGGTCTGGTATTGCTGGTCATGTGCATTTAAAACTCTGTTTGGATCGAGGGAGGGTTGGTCAGTCTGAGGGTTGGTCTGGCCCTCCACTGATAGATGCTTTGGGCTCTTCAGAACTCCTCCCTCATGACAGATCACACTCATTAAATGACAGCACCCCAGGTACCTGTCCTGTCAAAGGTTACCTTGTGTTGTAAAAGCTCTCTGAGGATTATACCTTGTGCTTTTATTTATTTGCATTCCCCATTGGTAGCTTATCTACCTTTGTTTTCATTAAATAATACTATTCTGTAAAGTGCCTGGATATACTATTTTTAAGAGACTGTAGGTTAATTATTGAAAATTTCAAAAAGTAAATATAAACCTAATTATTGGCATTGATTATTAATCCCAGAGGGATCATTTTCAAGGCTTGAGGTAATTTATCTTCCATTTGAAATAGATTTTTCACTTGATTAATTTCTATTTGTTCCTGCAAAGAACTTTATTATCCTGCAAAGTGCAAAACACCCCTCTGGAACTGGCCATGAATACATGGGTACAACATTACCTGAATCCTGCTGCTGTCATTTGGGAACAATCGGTTCTTGCTCCCATCAAAGGCAAAGTTCCTTTGAGCAAGTAGTTTTTCTACTGCAGCAGCAACAGAGAACACTCTATATATGCCACAACTTAAACAAAATGTACTTTTTATTTTGGGAAAACATAGATTGTATTGAACATCATATGCACATACAGTCATCAAGTGCTTATAGTGATACTTAGAAACTACAATGGTAAAAGACAACACATGATGCTCATGCATGGCACTAATATTCCATGTCACAGTAATGTAACAGCTGGTGGCATTTTAACCCTTCAATCTATGACCTGAGAATGTCCCTAATGGGCACATTAAATGTACACAAATGCTCAGGATTTTCTGTCCTGTACTGTGGCACGATAAATACAAAGGATCTGTGAGTGTCATGAATGCTTGTGCTCAAATGTGGCTGAAAGTCATCTGTGGAATAGCTTTATTTTTGCTATTGGAGCCATAAATTCTAATTTAATTAATGTAGAAGCAAAAGTGATCCATTGGAAGTGGTTACAGGAGAGCTGGAGTCTGGTTACCTGGTGGTGTGTGCAGCACCTGTGAGATTTTCTTTCCTCTGCCAGCTCATGGTTGTTTGATAGGGATTATGGAGGACACCGAGGGTGTTTTCACCTTAATATTTTTCTAGAAAGGTGAAAATACATCCATGTTTTCTTTAGAGATGAGATGCATCCAGGGCAGAGGAGATGAATGCTCCTTGCTTCCTTTCCTGGAAGAATCAGCTTGACAGAAGAATCTTGCTTCTTGTGCTCAGTCACTTTTCATCTTGGAATTCAATGAGCATTTTTTATAACCTCAGTTTTGGAAAGTCACCAAAAAATCTTAATTTTCACCTCAGCTTAATTTTTTGCAGTGTGCCTACAAAAGCAATTAGGATGTTCAGTGTCCATCCTGTCCTGAACCTTCCCTGAAACCTGAGGGCTCCTCCAGGAGTGGCAACAAATGCTCTTTGTGGGTGAGCAAGGCCACAGCAGGCTTCTCCCATTGACAGCCTGTTGGAGAGAGTGCTCCTGGTCTTCTCCAGGTTGAGGTAGTGGAGATGCAGTGTGCTAAGAAGACACAGAGGGAAAAGAAAAACTTTTTAAAAAAGATGGAATGCTGGAATTCTGGTATAACTCAATCTCACTGTGTTGGCAGAGTGGCCACTTCAAGAGAACAGTTTAACCCAAACACCAGACAGGGCTTCATGGTTAGTGTCGAGGCTGTGGTCAGGTGTATCAGCAGTGCTGAGCTGTCCCACAACCAGGGTGCTCCATTACCTAATTAAACTGTCCCTCATCTGTAGGAGGAAGGTAAATATTGATCAGCTCACTTTATAGTTAAGGCAACAGGAAAAAAAGCAACGTAACAGTAAATGATGAGCAAACCCCTCTGTGGTGCTGGGCCAAAAGGAAGGGCAGAGGCTGGCAAAGCTCCCTCGAGTCTGCACAGTGCAGGGTCAGGTCTCTATAAAGAGCTTATTTTCCTAATTAGATGCTGTTTACATGTTTAAGTCCTTTTTGTGTGTGCCACCAGCAATTAGTATAAGGAAACAGCCATTATATCTGTAAACCACACACTTTGGAGACCCACTTTTTTACTTTGCTACTTTTTCTTCTTTCTGCTTTAGAGAGAGTCTAAACCCCTGAAGTTCACCAGGTGTGAGTGCACATGATGTGGTTTGAAGCAATCCTCAGAGGAGTCATTTTTATCCCCCCATAGAGCAGCGTGGGTCTGGGTGCCACAGGAGGCTGTTTGTGTGCTGTGTGTGAGCAGAAGTGACGCACCCACCGCAGGAAGAGCCGGGAGACTGCTCGGAGGACGCTCTCAGGCTGCAGGTTCTCCCTTTCCCACATTGCCATTGTATTATTGTTAATAAACCCTCCTTGCAAATGTACTCTGAAAAGAGGCTCAAGGCAGCTCTGCTCTCTCGGGGTCTCCCTGCAGACACCTTGTGCTTTCCTGGGGATGGAGCATATTGAGCAGAAATTGCTTCCAATCTTCTGCGGGACCGAGGCGCGGGAATGGCTTTGTGCTGTGGCTGCCTTCTCCCTGCCAGCTTATGAAAAACAACAAAGCAGGCAGCCAAGTTGGGGAAACAAATAGGATATTATATAGTTTATTCATATGTGCTGCCTCCCGTCCCATTTGTCACCATTTCATCCCACCTGCTGCTGGAAAAGATTCTGATGCTGAGAGATGCCTTCGAGGCGTTGTTGGCGCGCTCATACTACAAGTGAATATCAATATCTGCTTTGAATGGCCTAAATGTATTTTAAACAAGACATTTCCAAATTATTGCTGTGGAGCTGGGGATGGGGCTCTGCAGAACGCCAATTAAGAGTCTGTCAGCACTTCCAATACAATCCATTGTGAAAATTTATTCAGAGAAGGGTTTTGGCATGTAATGACCAGGACCAGGAGCACTGTTTTTCCCCTTCACCCCCCTTTTTCTCTTCCTTTTTTTTTTGTCCTGGGAAACAGTATGTGATGCTTTAACTGCTAAATAATTCAGATAAAAAATTGCTCTGCATGAGAGGATGGAGCAAGGCAAAGGAACTGGCTGTTTCAAGGCTGCACAAAGGCTCTTTAATGGCTCTTTGACACAGTCCACTGAGACCAAACGGGACGCAGGTATCTGAGTACAAAAAGTTCCCTGTGAAGTTGACACGTGATGCTTTGAGGAGTGGAAGCAGCTGCAGTAGAGCCCCAGAGTTGCTCTGAAAGGGGATGTATAATTTCTCTTACGGTTATCAGAGTTCCAGGGTTCCATGGGGCAGGCTGTGATGGAAGATGCAGCTTGGTGAAACACAGTTTGAGCCACGCCAAGCTCAGCACCAACGTGGGCAGCAGCCACTTCGAGGTGTGCCCCTCTACTGAAGCTCACTGCTGCAGCTGCTGTTTGAGCTCCACACTGAGCTTAGCGTGGGATCTACCATGAAAAGTTAAAGAAAAATGGTGCTGATCATGCTTCAGGTTGACTTTTGCTTGGTGGTGCTCATCAAAGGCTCTCCTGAGCTTGTCTGGTGGGAGAGTAGGTGCTCAGAGTAAACTTGGGGCTTTTGAAGAGTTAAAGGGGCTGTGATTTGTCCCTAATCTCTTCATTTCACTCTCTAACACAGAGTTCCTCACGTTGTGAAGACTTTGCTGCCTTCTAACCTGTGCTTTCCCAGCTTTGTTCACCACCATGGTTGGCAGTCTGCAAACTGCAATTCCCTGGTTATGGCAAAGACATTGCTTCAGGGTTTGTCCACATTCCTGTCACCAGTGAGCACCCAAAGCCAGCTGTGAGCAATGGGGCAGCTGCCCCAGAGCGCTGCAGATGACATCTGCAATGTTGGTGGATGGAGACATAGTGCAGCAGGGCTGTGGGCAGCATCCAGAGGAGCTGAGTTTCAAGGTACCATGTCTACAATTCATTTGGTGTACCACAAGGACAAAGAAGATCCTGAAGAGTGCTGGCCTGAAGCAAGGTAGGATAAATGTGTTTCAAATAAATGAAGCACTTTGCTCCAACAGCAGCAAAATGGGAAGGTGACAGGGTGGGAGAGAGGGAGTGCAGGTGCAAATGGAGCTGATCCTTTAATGGCCTGCAACACGTCCACGGTAAATGTTTTATCTGTGTTGTTATAGTGATGCTGCTGAGTCTATTACACACCTCAGAACCGAGTCTGGCTCTGAAATCTGCAGTGCAGAGCCTCTGATTTCATCCATATTAAAAATTAATCCAGTTGCATACTGACATTTGCGCTTTCAGAGGCAGCACAACCTCGTGGCTGTGAGAGCGACTCCGTAAGAGAGAGACGAATCTGCATGAAATGAGAAAGTTCTGTTGAGAGACACGACCCCCCTTTCCCTGACACACCAAATTCTTGGTTTGTTGGCTGGCAATCATGTGTGCATTGTGGTCAGTAAATACAGTCATCAGCAGAGGGCTGGGGCTGGTGATACCTGGTTTCAGCGCTTCTCTCGTGATTTAAGTGAGAGTTGGCGTTCCTCATGAAAAGGATAGTGGCTGTGGAGGGGTGTTGTGTTTGTTTTCCTGCAGGTATTCTTTAATATATGTGAAATACCTCCTGCCTTTTGCTCTAACACCACACACACAGCCCTTAGTGTGTGCTCCTTTGGAGACTTGAGGTGCGTGGAGGACGCAGCGGCAGTTTCCGCGCCCGGATAATTTGGATTTCTGTTTCTCTGATTTATACTTGTTGACTTCAAATTCTCACCCCACCAAGAGGCTGCATCATAGAGCTATTAATGCCAGGCAGCTCTTCTTTTATATGGCTCTCCAGTGGTGGAAAGGAGTGCAGAGTGCCACCAAAGCGAAACACCGAGCACATCTTGTGCCTTGCTCACTGGTGTGACCGGGGACGTGCGATCCCATGGAACAGACCTGGCCGTAGAGGCCACATAGGTGCTGTCCAGGTGGTCCTTGGCCTTCCCCAAGCTGTGAACCAAATTCCTTTGTGCTTTTCTTCCTGCCATTCCTCATACTGTTTTTTTATCATCTGAGGTTAATGGATCAAAGCTCTCCTGCCTGGCATGGCTGAAGAGCCAGTTTAACTTTGGAGTAATTTCACAGGCGTTGAAAAGTGCGTTTTAATCGAAGGGACCCGTTAATCTCTCAGGTTTGTGACGCTGAAAGCTGGCGCGGCCCCGCACGCGTATCGGTCACCTGGGGACAATTTCCATCCCATGCTTCTGGAGGATGAAGGTAGATCTCTCATTTGAGCACAGCAGGGACTACGAGGATACAACTTAGAGCTGAGCTGCTTCAGGGCTTGGACTGGTCTCGGGGGCACAATTCTTTCTATAGCTCTTTTACTCCACGTCTCTACTATTAGGAGACCGAAAATCCTCGTAACGTGGTGACTCTTAGTCATTCCTCTGTGGAGAAAACATACATCAGGAGGTTGTCACAGAGAAATAAGTTAAATGCCATGGATTTGGCAGAGAAAACAATGAGATTTTAATGCTGTTCATGGTTTTTTTCATGATTTAAGTTTTAGATTAAATAAATGAAAATTGTGGAGGAGGATATTTATTTTGTTTAATGTAAGGATACATAAGCTTTATTTTTTTTAGTAAACATCTACAAGAGTATATTGTAGCTAATGATTTGGAAGCTATTTCATGCATCAAAAAGGGCAAAGGAAAAATAACTTTGAGACAAAGGCAACAAATCCCTTGCTTATAGAAACCTTTGGGTAGTGTATCTAAATTGTAAATGTTTCAGGGACCTCTAGGTAGAATGTATGGGTGTCCTTAATCCTCTCTAACCTGCCTCTCACCCAAAGTCCAAAATTTCACATCAGTGGAAGAAGCACCCTGTGTGTTGTCACAAATACATTTTTAGTCACACTTGTTTTGCTTTCCCTTCTTTCCTTTCATTTTTTTTTTTCCTTTTCCTCGGGTCACTGAAGGGAAGTTTGTGCTTCTCACGGTATTTGTTCAGGGCGGTGTTAAATGTGCAGCATGTAAGTGCAGGGGGTGTAATTAGAAGTAATGGAATGGAAGAACAAATCACCTTGAGGCTCTTCTCGCTGTGAGGGCTATTAGGAAAAGAGCCCGTTGTGCTCCTCTCTCTCTTGGCTGCTCACAGGGCTGGAGCCAGAGGTGCTAAATCGTGTCCTTGTGCCTGGGTAGGCAGGGCTGAGGGAACAGCAGAAACATCGGCCGAGCCGTCCCATAGATCACCAATCCCTGTCTCGTGGAGGAGTCAGCTATTAGCCTCCCACTGTAAAAATCTTGTCATCATCACTCCTTTGCTGACAGCACAGTGTCGGTGTGGAGGTCCTGGGAGGTGGGGTTAGTCTTGCTGAATCCCACCGAGGGGGAGCAGCCTGTAAATCTCGGTCGAGACGTACTGAGTATCAAAGTCGCTCCGCTCCGGCTGGGAAGAGCCACGGTGTAATTATGTAGGATCAAATGCAGGATGTCACTGGCAGTGACAGCAGGGAAGCAGAGTGTCTGACCTCCTGTGACTTGATGCTCATCACGAGGCTGACTGTGGGTCTGCTTTAATTTCCCATCGTTGGTAGGTTTGGCCTTTGTAGGGAAACCCTGCGCGGGGTGGAGCGGGGTCTGCTGTGCCTAACGGCGGCACGGGCCGAGTTTGGGCTGCAGCAACTTGGGGCTTCAGAGTTGTCACCAGCTGAGCTGCTGGGCAAGAGGGGGCATCTCCCAGCTGTGCCAGGTGTTGTACCCACTTACCAGCTGGTTCTTGGGTGAAAACTGAGGGTGGAGTGCTCCAGTCACCCCAATTGCCCCTATCGATGTCCCCTGGGAGAACACACGTCTCTTCTGCTTTTGCATCACTTCTGTCAGACCCAGGAGCGTGTGGGGAGGTTGCTTTCATGATTTGGGCACCCTGAGCTGGTGAGGGGTGTCCCTGCCCATGGTTTGGGGGTACTTGGGGGGGCTGAGGGCCCTTCCTACCCATGCCAGTCAATGAGGTGAATCATGGTCCAAGTGTTCACCTCTTCCTCTGCCCCTCCAGGGAGATGAATGTGGCCTGTGGTGGTCACTGAGGGGTGCGTCCACACCTCTGCCAGCAGTGGACCCAACATGATGTCTGTTGGAAAGAAACCACAGGAGATCAATTGAGAGGTTGCAGCAGCCAGCAGGGAGAGGGGTCTGTCTGGTCAGCCTGGGAGTGAAGGAGGTCATGGCTTTCCCTTCACCCACAGCTGCCAGCATCTGCACTGCTTTCATTGCCACCAGTTCTGTCAGATGCTCTCCAGTGCACACAGACCTGGAGGAGAAGCCCTTTGTACAGCAGCTATCTGGAAGTGGGAGCTTGCAGTTCCTGTGCATGGAAGATGATGCCAGGAATGCCCCAAAGCAAGTTCATTAAATCAGAAAATTACTGTTGAGCCCTCGGGGCTTCTGTTTTGTAAACACCTGATGCCTGATGGTTCCAAAACCATTTGGAGGACTTGGCTTCATGGATCCACTGCTGCTCTTTTGTTGCAATCCAATACTTTTGCTTTCTCCTCGATTCTTCGTCCTTTCCTGTAACTAATTTGTTTTCAGATTTGTTGCTAACATCCTTCTCTGCCTCTGGTTTATGCAAAGTGCATGTATCACCCCTATGGCAATTTCTATGCATGAGTCACTACATATAAAACCCTTCTTTTTGTACCGAAGTACAATCTAAAGACACAAGGTAATGGTGTGTTTCATTTGCATTTTGAATACGTGTGGAAGTACTTGTTTTCCAAAAATGCAATGTCACACCAGGAATGTCATGTGTGTCTCCTAGATGGAAGGAGAAAACCCCTGAGCAGGGGAAGGATTTGGAAAACCAGCTGTTGGGTTTTGCAGCGCTGTGCTCAGCACGCAGCCAAAGTGCAGTTAGTACAAGGAGAAGAGGAAACTGTTGCTCCAATGGAATTCCATTATTCATCATGCTGAATGCTTCATTGTGAGAGGATGCCCAGCATCCCTGGGAAGGTTATGGTGTTACTGGCTCAGAACAAGCACAATAGCCTAGCATAGCTTGCAGTTATGTAGTGCTTTTAATTTGGAAATGCCTAACAGGCATTGATTACTCTTCACACAGCATCTGCAGTGTGGATACTTGTTACTGGATCTATAAAGCAGCAGAGGATGAAAAAGGGAAGTGTTGTGCTTTACTTAATGCTAAACATCATCTGCATAAGCCCAAATTTGCTATCTGATATGGGTGATTTGGGACCAAGCTTCTAATACCTGCAAGGTGGGCAGCAGAAACTACAGAGCACCATCCAGGAGATGATGGAGGCAGAGCAGGGATCAGCCCTGCTGGCTGGAGACGTGGGGGAAGTTTCAAACCAAAAAGCAGCAGGATGGAAAGGGGATGAGAGGGATAGGGGAAAGACTTCCTGGACAATGGCAGCAATTCCTGGGGCAGGGATGGGCTCAGGCTGTGGAAGGGGATGCTGTCAAAGCATGGCAGAGGTGAGTGCTGGTGGGAGGAGATGGGTAACTGTGATTCCAGCACAATTCAGCAGCCTGAAGCTGTGGAAAACTGTAATTCAAAACATTGGGGTTTTAGTACTGGTCAGTGTCAGTAACAAGAACAAGCAGGTGGATGTCTGCAGTCCTGAGGTGAGTTGTCTCTTTGGGAAGTGTTCCCATCGTGGACATGAAGTTTCTGCTGGTTTCATACCGTTTCCACTCCCAGTGCCTCTCAGGATGCTGCTGGATAATTGGTTCCTGTAGTTCTGCCAAGCTGTCCAGAGGGGGAGGTTAAGCCTGTGCTTAGGTTACACCATTCAGCAGGGTGCCAGAACTAAGCATCTGCTTCAGGTGACTTCCTCAAGCCCAGTGCCACAATGTAGATCCTACATTAAGCACTGAAAGAGTGACCTCAAAACAGTGGTTATGCCTGATGCAGGCAGCAAAAGATACCTAGCAGATACCTGAACACTGATGCACAAGGAATGTCCATCCTTAACGTGCCTCAGTGCTCATAACAGTGCTCTGGCAGAAAAAAGGAGAGGGCAAGCAGAAACACTGTTTCTTTAATGTAAACTTATTAATCTAAACAAAGGTGTTTCTATATTTATAACTTGTTGATTACTATTAATCAGGTAGAATTTCCTTGCAAGGAAGTAACTCTTCAAGAGAAGTGTGTGTTGAGCATCTCTGAGAGGTGATGTGCAGGACTGAGGTCTGCTGCTCTCCGTGAGATGCCTCACTCCAGCGATGCACATGGCTCAGAGCATGCAGAGAGCACTTACGCTTAGGTGAGCGAAGATATATGAAATTTAGGTCAGATTATTTTGCCTTTAAAAGCTGTAGAGCACAGTGCAACACACTCTCCTCTCGCTCCATAAAGGAGCTGCATCTCATTTACCTTTCATCTTGCTGTTGAGATCCCAGTGTGATTTTATTTCCATCTGCAGAGGGCTTTGATGTAGCCTGGCTGGAAGGAACCTGTGTGGCACGATACCTTTACGTCATCACCTGGAGAGGCCATTCCTGTCCATAACCTGTGAGGTTTGCACTGAGCAGAAGCTACTAGGAGCTTTTTAAGGTTAGTTCACAGGTGCTACTTGTGCAATGTACTTTAGCCATTCCCTGGGGTGGAGGGGTGCAGCTCCATTGCCCACCCACACGTGGGTAGAGGTTTGCTCTTGTGGTCTGGATCAGCCTATTGCTGTGAGAAGGGATGGATGGACTCAGGCTGCTTCTCCCCAGGCACCAGTTGAAGTAAGCATAGAAAAAAAAAAGTAATTTTCTTTTCTAAAGAAACAAACAGAGTATTTGGGGTTTGTTTGGTTTAGTTTACTTGGGTTATGTGATTTAGAAAATGTTTTAAGGAAAGAGTGGATGAGGTACTTAGGAATGTGTTTCATAATACAGGTGGGAGGGGGACAGTTGGACTTAGATGATCTTGGGGGACTTTTCCAACCTTAATGATTCTGTGATTCCTCAGAGCTATTGATGTCCAAGATCAGGTCTTGTGATATGATGGAAGTCTGGAGAAGAGCATCAAAAGTGTCGAGACAACTGTAAAATTGGGAGGAAATTTGTCTCCCCAGGGCCCAAATAATTTTGAGAAGGGGATGTAACTGTTGTAGTCATTTAAAAAACTTTGTGTGTTGTATTCATATTAGGCACATTTCATTTAGAGATCGAGGCAAACTCCTCTTTCCCTCGCTTGCACGCATGTAAATTCAGTCTGACCCAGCATATGAGTTTCAAACTGCTCAACTCTCCATTCAAAATCTGATGACTGATTTTCACAGATCATTGGGAAGCTCCTGCTCTGATGCTGTTTCAAAGCATATTTTCGAGGAACAAATCAAAAAAATCCTCAGCAGTGCATTGCACAGAACAGTAATTGGAAGGGCTAAAGCCTTCTGCCATGATGTTCTATAATCCTGTCTCGGTGCATTTCCCTGAGTAAATGCTCCTCCAAAAGGCTTGTCACTGCTCTGCTTTATAGTGCTCTATAATTGCAAAAGTGTAATCAATAAAATGGCTTAAGCAGTCCCTGAGTAGGGGAAAGGCTTTGAGTGTGAGGTGGCTGATACACAGACACGTTTTCAGTAATTTCCATCGTGAAGGGGGTGAACAATTCCATGAAGCTGCATCCACAGTCGTTGCTGGTTAATGACTTGTCTCTCTTGGTAACTGGCTTCCAGTTAGTCACTGGGGAATTTCCCAGCCATGAGAAAGATACCATTGTGATATAGCTCTGTGTGTGTGTGTAACCTTAATTATGTATGTGTTGGTTCATGTAAAGGCTGTGTCACTGCATGACTGTCCCTCTGCCCTGCGCAGTGGTAAGGAAAGGGCGGCATATACTCAATATATACGTGTTGAGTAGTGACGGACGTTCCTACCCCTGCTAGAGCACATGTCCATTTCAGGCCTAGAAACCAAGAATGACTTCAGGAGGATCTTGTTCTGACAAAGCACTAAATTACCACAGGTGAGTTCTGTGTCCATGAGACCCCACTTGAGGATTTTTGTGGGTCCCCTCACACGTGACCGCGGCTGACACCGGACAGAGCCAGGCAGAGATGGCACAAATGTGGGCATCACTTGAGGAATCCTAATGTAAGTTTATGGTGAAGTTGGAAAGATGTACTACTAAGGGTGTTCTTTCACTGGTAACAGGACTGACTTTACCCTGCATCCCTCATAACTCTTGTGAAATGCTTATTGATTTTAGTGGGAGTTTTGCTGAAATATGGGCTGTGCAGGGAACGCTGCGTGAAGCCCTTCGATGTCTTTGTGGTGGAGTTTAGTCATAGCATGAAGTACCTGAAGCTGTTGTGACTCATCCCATCCTGAGAAAAGAATGATTGGGATGGTGCTTGCCCATCCAAGGGAAAGCATTGAAAGCATTTCAATAAACAGTGTAGAGCACTAGGAAGGATATTAAAGAAGAGTTGGTGATTTTTCCTTGTTTAGGTGTCAAAGAGGAGTTTTTGTGGACTTTTTGTTGTCTGTCTTCAAGTTTGTGATTTACAAGCACCAAACCAAGTATTAGCTCCAGTATTAACCAGGAATATTCCTGAGCCAGCAACATGTATGTTTTCTAGGGAAGTCATCATATTCTGAAAGTGTCATTATCCCTGACAATATTACTGTAATTAGTACCCATTCATAAATACATTAAAAATATATAAATACATGTAAAAACTCCATAAATATTGCATATTATTTTATACAACACAGTCCTGAGTTGGCAGAAATAAGTTCTCAAAACAGTCATTATTGCTGTATGGTGGTTCAGTGTCATTAGTTCAAACCTGCTCCATTCTCCACAGAGTAGAATTAGGGGCTCGTTAGTTTGCAGTGGCCTCAGCCCACGTCTCCAACAGACACTATTTACCTTTCAGGGAGGGCAGAATGTAAAGGTCCATCTGTAGGATGGCTGGCATGGGCTTTGCCTTGAGCTGAGGGCAGGCTTGAAGGCCATCCAGATCATCCAGATCTTGGCTGGCTGTGGTGGAGAAAGGGCTTCTGAGCCAGTGTTTAGGTATCATTGGGGTGATTTCTCCCTTCACCCCTCTGCAGGCCCATGATGGCTTTGTCACACCAGGGCTCGGCCCAAACCCATTGTCCTTGTCCTTTGCTGTCACTTGCTGCTGCTGCTAATCCTCCTTTGGCAGATTACAAACAAACCCAAACAAAAATAAATAAATAAACCCAGCCTATGGATCTTCTTCATCCTTCTGCCTAGCAGCTCTGCTTTTTGTGATGGCTAACAAGCTAACACAGGACTTTGGAAGACTAATACAGGGTCCCTTTTGGTAACATTTTCTCTCTGTGATAGTTGCACATTAATTTTAATGACTGTAATGAGAGTTTGTGGCAGAGGAGGAGTTTGCCTGTGTCTGTGCAGCGTGAACTGGGGATGTGGTGAGCACTCAAGGTGCTCTTAAACTTTCTTCATTTTAGAGGATGTTTTCCTGGTGTTATGTTTGCTGTGAAGGCTGAACACCAGTTTAGCTCACATGTTATTAAGTTACAAGTGTTTAATGCAGTCTATCTAAACTTTTAAACTTTAATTCAATTTATTTTTGAACCCCATTAAGTAGATAAGCTTGTCACAGAGTATTAATCATGTAATGCTTTTCTCAGCATCTAAATACCGACTTTGAGCACTGTTAAAAATCCTAGTCAAAAATGCATTTAGTTTCTCCTGTTCCATCAATGTATCTAACATCCTGTTTTCCTCAACACTGGGATTAGTGTCTTTTTAAATTAAATTTTAAATGTTTTCTTTAGTTTTCTGTGTTTTGAGTTGCCTGGTAGGAGGATGCAAACGTGGTGCATATAAAAGATCTTCCATTTTAATTCAGTAGCTAAACATTTTCTCTACAGTACAGTTATTAACTGTTTGGCTTTTATTGCCTTCTCTAACAAGTAACTTCTAGCAGTGAGTCAGAGAGTATATAATGACAGTAGGAATTCTGTCAGTGCCTGTCTCCTGGGTGTGCTTCCAGATCCCTGCAAGACACTTTCATTGGGCTGATGGGGAGATTTTTAAGGATCATAAAGAGAGATGTCAGGAAAAGCATTTTTGAATATTTAAAAAAAAAATAAAATAACCAGCCCCAAAACCTTTCCCACATCTTCTGTAAGTGAGAGCTGAAGAGTTTTCTGTCTCTTTACAGGAAAATGCCTCTAGCTTCTCTCAGCACTGACTGGTGAAAGTCAAATGCCTTCTGCCCGCAGCGAGACAGCCCAGGGGCTGTAGGTGTGTGTGACTTTGTTCACACGGGATGTCAGTGGACCAGTTATGGTTGTTGGAAAATAAATAGGTGATGTGCTCAAAAGTAATTAAAGGTATTTCCTTTATTTTTTGAATTTTGATTTTGAAGCAAGATTTTTTTTTGGTTTGTCCTGATGTTTCCCCTTTGACCATCTTTCCCTCGAGATGTGGTGGCAGGAGGGAAGAATTGCTCATCTGCAGTAAAGTTGAGTAAGTACCCAGTGATAAACAGCCCTTTCCTGGGACATAGGGAGTCTTTTTGCAGCCTCCTTGGCAAAACAGTGTCATGGTTTTGGGGCTAAGGGATGCTTGGGGGTTGGGACTGCTGTTTGGGTTGCTTTTCTAGTGGTATTTTGTACCTTTCCTGTCTGCTGTTCCCATCTTCCCCTGTTAAGGCAGATCAATATATAATAAATGATTAGTGGAATTAAATATATGGTATTCATGAGGTACCATTGATAATAAATGACTGCACAGAGACTCTATGGCTATAGCAATGTGGGTTTTTTTTGGTCAGTTGTCTAAGGTAGAATATATATTCTTTGATCCCACAAGAGAGCCTGTGATGAATAAAGTACTCTGTGGGTTTTGTTCCTTACAGTGCTGGAATTCATAAAGTTTGATTTCAAAGAGTTTAGAAAGGATTGTTCCAAAGGTTCCTGGGTTCATCCAGAGTTTTTCATTGGTTTCAACAGGTTATGGCTCCTCTTAAATCAAACCACAATGCCATACACAACCTTGAAATGTTTCTGTAAATGATAGCATCATATGGAGGAAACTCTCTTACTGTGGGGTTTTACATCTGATTTATTTACCCTCTCAGGAGAGTCAGATAAGTAGAATGACTTTCATATGCTGAGTCAAACAAGAATTATCCCAAACTTTGAATTGGTTTGCTCTTTGGCTACTCCTGATAATCACAGCAGATATTTTTGAACGTGTTTAGGTCTCGTACATCTTTTCTGATAAACGATACCTGTTGTGAAATAATGGCCTTGGACAGATTTAATTCTATTGGAAATCTTGGGCTGAGGCCACTCGTGAGGCATTGCTCTACGTAGCCCAGCTATGGTCATACTCTTGATTTGCTTTATGATGCTGAAGTGGATCCCAGTTGTGATGTCCTCTCCTGGCTGGTGAATTTTGCAACACGTTGCAAGAAATACTCCTCTTTCTGCTGAAGTTCTTTAGCCTTTTTATTGAAATCTGTTGTGAAATAACATCTGTCCCTTTTTATACAGTTTTCTTTGTGGATAAAAAATCTTTGTTTCCATATGAAATCCGTCAGCTTGCAAATGATAATAAAGAATAGTTTAGGTGTTTGTTCCTGCCCTTGGTGAAATGAGAGGAGCTTTGACTGGGAAGGAGGAAACATGTTTTCTTCACCTCTTTAACCCCCACACGTGCTACAAATTCACCAAAATGAGCTTTACCCTCTCCAGAGAAGTCCTTTTTTTTACCCTCTCCTTACCCAGTGCTTGGTGACCTTCCCTGTCCTGCACACAACCACAGCCCCCTGGCAGTCTGTATCTCTTCATCTGAAACCTCCTGGGCTCCACTTCGATGGTTCTGTGTCCCTCTCGCATTGTCTGAGCCTTTAGGTAAAAAGTCTCCAAAATGTGGTAAATAATTTAATTCCAAATATTTTATGGAATATAAAATATGTTCCCATAATGTAAGCTCATTTTAGGATGCTTATTAACATTTTATACAGTGTACAATGCAAGAAAGTAACGGTCTGATTATTTATTTGGCAAGACATCCCATGTTTTCATATCCATGCTGGCTATTTTAATGAGGTACTAAAAAATACCATAATCCTCTGATCTAATGCCTTTCTTGGTAACAGTCCTCAATTATATCAATACTCAGCTTACCTTAATATCTTCATTAAATCTATTTTTTTTAAGGTTTTAAGCAAGTAATTGTAATGCATTTAAACAGCAGCGTTAAACCATATATGAGTTTAACAACTGTGCTTTCCCAGTGGGAACTGTAGTGACATAACAGCAAATCACAGGGACACGAGGTAGATGATGGTCAATATACTGACACCAGAGAGAGGTGTGTTCATCCAGTAACATGAGTAAATTCCAGGCTGGGTCCGTTTTGAGCCTGTGTTACTTGGATTCAAGGCACTTTGACTAGAGGCTGTATCAGATAATATAAACCTGCCAGTCACATTACATTAGGAAAAGATCTTAAGATTAAAAAAACCCTAAAATTCTTTCTTTGAAAATTTTCACTAATTAGGAAGTTAAATGATGATGAACATTTTTCTCCTGGCAGCAAGGGGCCTTTTGTTTGTTCATAGCTGGACAAGCACCGTCCATCTGTCTGGAGCAGATAAATGTAGATGTTTGTCTGAGGCTCTGACTGCATTAGCCATGAGAAAAGCTGTGTGTGAAACTGAGGGAATGCTTTAAGGTTGCCCTTATAAATGCAGCAAGCTTGTTTTCATAGAGGTGGATTTGTTGGACAGTAAGCAAATAAATAAACAAAATAAAGCCAGTAAAACCCTTGCTGAAAGGCAGTGGGTACTGAGAGGTGGCAGTGAAATGGCTTTAAAATCTTCAGAAGCAGATTCCTTTAAGTTCCTCTGTTTAAAACAGAGGGAAACATTTTAGCTATGGTGACCTTCTGGTAAATGAAAGAGGCACCAGGTTAGTTCTCAGCTCTATCAAAGACCAAAGATGAGCTATGATTTTATTCTCATTTATGAATATCAGTGAAAACTGATCCAGTTTTATATTACTGTTAACAGCAGAATAAATACCTACAGCTGGGGAAGGGGTCTCCTTTTGCATGGTCAGAGTGAGTTGTCTGTGGAAATAGGAGTTGCTGAGTTATTGATTGGCCTTTTCCCTCTTGTCTTTGGCATTAACCTACCAGCAAGCACAGCTTGGCAGGGTTTGTATGAAGTTTGGGGAGGAGATAGATTTAAAGAGATTAAAAAAGGAAAGAGGTGAGAGAAGTGTTGCTGTCAGTGGTTGGGGCATCTGGAGGAGATGAGGCATTTCTCTGATCTGCAAGGCCAGTGGCACAGATCCTGCCAGGGTGCTGGTGTCAGGACAGGCTGCCTGGGAGGGAGCAGCAAGCACATGTTATCAGCTGCACAAATTACCCCCCATCTGCAAACCCCCCATCTTAATGGCTTTTTGCTCTCTGAGGCAAGAAGCTCTGATTCTTTGATCTGAGCCAAAGGGGATGCTCATCCCTCCTGGAGCCCTGGGCAAGAGACAGAAGGAAAGTGACCGGACTCCTCTTCTGTAGCACTAAACTGTGGCTTTTCCCGTGCTTTCTCCTGCCTAGATGTGCTACATTAAATGCTGATCGGTGCCATCCACTAATTAGAAATCAAAGAGCACAAGTCTAGTTCCTACAGAAACTAATTTTGTGCATGGATAATTACCATCATACTGGATTTACTCTCCTTAGTGCAATTAGTCAGCCTGCATAGGAAAAAATAAAAATCAAAGACCGTCTCACAATTTCTATGCCTGTATATAAGTGAGTCAAATGAACTGCAGACAGGAGTTTTAGTGTCTGATTCGAGTAACTTTTAAAATTTAATGAGCTTGCATCTGTGCCACCCCTGTGCTTAAGCACTTGTCCCTTGCACAAATGATTTTTGTCTTCAAAGTCCAATCAACCTTTGTTTAACTGGTGATCCTGGGGGGACTTTACCCCACTTGTGAACACAACACTTTAATACTCAGCTTGTTAATTCAGCTTTGCACAGTGAAACTTTTCCCCCTCTTTAGGTTATTGTGTTGTTTGTAGCTATCCCATACCTAATACAGGAGTTTTTCTGATCAAAAATCCGATCCTGAAGCTGTGTCAGAGAACATCACAGCACTAAGAGCGTGTAACTGGGTAAGTCCACACTACTGGACCTTCAGGAAAAGAAGAGCCATTTCAAGCACTATTTAAGTGAGGAAAGAAGGAGAAATATTAAATTTAATCTGTTTTTTTAAAAAGCTCAAGGCAGGAAAGGGGGGTGATTTGAAATACTGTTTGGTCTACGTACAATAGCTCTTACTCTCGGGACAAACAGCTGGTTCTCCAACCGAGTGGGATGAAACCAGTCATCACTTTCTGAGCATGAACTACAGCAGCTGTACAAGAAGAAAATAAGAACCCACTTCCATGCTTATAAATTCAGAAAATTTTGCAAGGTTTTACTTCATGTGGAAATATATGAAGATCTTGGTGTGCCTTACACATGCCCGCTGTAAATTATCAGCAGTGTCCCTGGCAGCAAGCGGAGGGGTTCTGCAGGACACACTGTCTTCAGGATTTGATTAGATGGATCATCCTCTTGTGGTTCCAGCTACTACTGGTGTAAGTATAATGCAACTCCAGTTCTGTGAGTTGTTGCTTACTGTACCTACAGGGCAAAAAAATTAGAAGTTATTATGGGACGTGATTTTTCTCTTGCTTTTCCTACAGAGTTGTGTTCAAAGGGAATCTGAAACTCCACGAATTACATAAAACCTCTTAGCAAATGTCCATGTAAGTTTTGGCTGCTCTAAGTGTAGAGGCCTGGGGTAAATTGTAACAATCTATGTGCGAGTAGAATGTGCTTTTAGAGAGGTGCTGTGTGTGCTATGACTTAGGGAATCTCATCTAAGTGGTTTCCCTCAGATTAAAGTAAATTGTTCAGAGTTCTATAGCTTTACAGTAAGGTAACAAATTCAACCTGATTAATGTCACAGGCATGTAGAGGCCTGGATAGTTTTGACAGGTTGTAGTATAGTACTTTTATGCTGGATTCTGGGTGTATAAATGCCTCTTGTCAATTAGCATCCAATGGCCTGTTCTAGTAAACACAGTTCTTACTGGATTATTGGTCATTTTCCCACCCTTTATTTCAACCATGAAGTTGACTGTAAAGAAAAGCACAAATCAATTTGTTCTGGATGTTTCCAGGACCCCTTTCTGTGGGCTGTAATTAGATGTCCTAAAGAGTTTTGCCAGGAGAGTTCACACAAACGCCAGCAGCAGAAAGCCAGCTTGGTGTGGCAGGGTAGGATGTCCCCTGTGACACACTGGACAGCTTTACATGTTTAAAAGAGTACATGACTTTTAGAACAGTATTTACAAGTTAATTGCATAACATTACATTTGTCTTTCTAAGTTCCAGAACCAGTAAGTACCAGTAATAACAAAGCCTTCAAACCAGTGCAGATACTCATCTCAATCAGGTCACGTCCAGCCCTGTGATGTATTCTCTGCCTTCATAAAAATGTCATGTTTTTCATCTGCATTTTGTTTTCATTGGAACTCTTACAGTTTCAGCTTGCTACCTCCATAAGGGGCTTGATTGATTTTTATGCTAATCCTAAATGAAAGACAGCTGTTGTACCCACCGGCTTCAATAAAGCTAATCCAACTCATAAAAGTCTTGTAAACAGCCAGATAATTGCTCTACGATTTAGAAGGGATTTCATCTTGTAAGGTGCTTACAACCCTCAAACGTTCATGATGTCTTTTTTTTCTGTATTTTTTAGGTTAACAAACACTGTCAGACCGGCGTTGGTGGGGATTTACTCCAGTGTCAGCACCGTGGGGATGGATGGGATCCTGCCCGATTTCACGCTGCTGAGGAAGGAAGGAGTTAGGCACCGTGTGAGTGATGGGATGGGAAGGCTTTTCCACCCCAAACAAGGAATGGGCTCAGAGGGAAGCATCAATGGGCTCAGAGGGAAGCATCAATGGGGTCAGAGGGAAGTTTTGGCTTTGCTTTGGGTCAGCAGAGACGTGCCCTGGTGACGGCTGCTGCTCAAAGTGGAGCGAGGCCCTACCCGAGGGAGCTATTTATAACCACGTGTTGAATTTGATTTGTTCACGTGAGCATTGTCTAGGACAGTGGTTGTTCTTTTATTAAATGCTCACAGCCTTAGGGGACAGTTAATACAACATCATTACACCTTAGTGTAACAAGTCAATCCTAATGACTTTCAGAGGATGAATGGCAGGTTGTTTGATGTATCTGGAGAAAAGCATCATGCTGCTCATCCTCCAGCTGAAGTTTGGTGTTTGCATCTTTGTGGCTGTATCTCTGCACATCCTCCTTTACACTCCTAAACTCTCCACCATGTGAGCCCGTGGAGCTGCCAAACACAATAGTGAACACAGAATTAGTTTCTTCATTTAATACAGGCGGCAGAATTAAATTAAACCTCAACACAAGCAGGGCAGACTTTAGTTATTAATCCTCCCTTGAGCAACTATAATTATTTTTGCCAGCACTAATTTCATTTGCATATGTATTGTTCAGTTGCAAATCACAGTGAACCAAGAAGAGTTTTTGTGTGTTTAGCTGAATTAAGCAGCGCTGCTTAAGCGCGTTGGCTGGGGCAGCTGAAGGGATAATTTAAAGGGGGAAGAAAAGCAGCAACGTTCTTATATAAAAAGGCAAATTAGCAACTTGGAGTGTTTTCTGATCTCTGCATCCTTTGCAGGAAGTTTTCTGGGAGACATAATTGTCCTACACATCATGAACAACTGATTTGGATGGTGAAGATCACAAGGGGGCCTGGCTGAATCAAGGCAGCGCAGTGTAAGTGTTCAAAAACAGCAAAAATACTCGGTTGGAGTCAGACTCAATGATCCTTATGGGCCCCTTCCAACTCAGGAGATTTCGGGATTCTATGAAACAATGAGTAATTTCTCCCTTTCATCCTTGCTCCCTCCTCATCCTTTTCTGTTCATGCAGGTATGGATGAGCAGGCTTTCCTGGCAGTGGGATATTACTGATGGAGAGCTGGCTGGGATCACGAGCAGTGTTTGCCACATGCAAGCAAAGGTGACAGCCTAAGAGGTGAGTCTCAGAAAGGTTTTTACACCCTTTTGATGGACACATGAGATACATATGGATGCCTCTTCTCTTTTTCCTGATGATCTTTACCTTTGCAATCAATTTCAGCACTCAGCTTACAACCTCGAGTAGTCCTGAGGGCAGAAACCCTGTTGTGTGCTGTGAAGATGATGGTTCTGTGGTTTGTTTTGCTCACAAAACCTCTGTGAAGCACCTGTTTGGCACCAAGACACTTTGACCTTAAAAAATTATGAAAATATGCATGTCAGTAAGGGAGAAGCTGCCAAGGAGTAGGGAGGAGAACTGGGAAGTGGCAGTATCTCCAAGCTGCAGCTGGGACTTCCACAAAGCTTTTTTTCTTGCTCAACAGGCAGGGTGAAAAAAATTTGTTTTATTAATGGAAATCTGCTTGTTCAGTGAGAGACCTCAGAGGGCAGAGGACAAGAGAAGGGAATGGTCAGTGTAATTGCTTAATGTACAGTGTTTAAAACTCATTCTTTTCACCAATAACAAAATGAGGTAATGGTGCTGCAGAAACGGAGTCAGAAATAAGTTTCATCCTTAAAGAGCTCTGCCCATGTAGTTACAAATGATCCATCTGTTTCATGTTTAAATCTGAGCTTTTCTTCAGTGCTGTACAACCTTCCACATTTAATACTGGACTCTTGATTTTCCAGGTTATTTCTGAGCAATATGAACCTGTTCCACTCCACACACACACCCAGTTTCTTTAGTTAGATTTCCTTAATTTACTGAAAATATTTCACTTACGTGGTGTCTCTTTCGGCCTCAAAAAAATATGTTGCAAGTGAGATGAGATCTCAATTTCATTGTCAAAGCAAAGGGTATAAAGGGAAACAATCCCAGTGCTCCCCTGTCACATTGTGCTTTCTGTAAAGTGCTGTAGATCTGACTGACCTTGGGCCAGAGCAAGGCATGCAGAGCAACTCCTACCAACGGGGCCTCGATGTAATCTTTCATCAAGAAATGAAGGGAAATAAAGAACTTGGCTCAGCAGGGGGTTTGTGTAGGTATTTCTGGAGGATGCTCTGTAGTTCTGTGGATGGACAGTGAGAAGTGACATCCTGTGAATGATGCTGTTGTAGAGCACTGAGGCATTGCCCACAGATCATCTGTCCTGGGACATGAGAGCTGGAACTTGCCTTTTTGATAACATTTTAATCTGGAAATATCTGAAAGGCCCCACTAGCTTCCCCCACACACTAGTAGGGACTAAAGTGTATGAAAAAGGAAGTCACAAATGAAGCAGAGTTAATTTAATTTGAATATGTAATTAACTTCTAGTTTGCTTAGTTGTGTGATGAGCAGCAGAATGTAGAAATGGGCCTGGAGATAATGCAAGAAGTGTCCCAAACTTTGTCTTCTTTTTAAGAAGTGTTCTTTTAAGAAGCATCCAGCAGTGCTCCCAAGTACTCCCCCAGCCTCCAGCCATTTGGTGCTGAACTGGTTTCCACCAAGGATGTTGGGCTTGTTTTTAGTTTGAGTGCTCTCCTCCAGCTCGTCAGCACCTCAGTTGCTCTGAAGTGGGTAAATGATTGCCATTAAAATATATTGGATTGTGAAAAAGCATGAGAGTTGTCATGGGGACATGGAGGTTTATGAAAAACTGCAGCTACCACGAGCAAAATCTCCTTAGAGTCCATGCTCCCAAGGTGCTGGGCTGATGATGGTATCTATAAGGCCTTTAAGGGATTAAGGAGCAGGAATGGGCAGTAGCTGTCCTTGCTTTGCTTCCTCACATCCCAAATCAGCTGTGCTGTGCACATCACAGCTCTTCAGCTGGGTGTTTTTCTGTGGGTAAGTGCAGTTGTATGCTCACCTCCTCCAGCATTAACTGTGAGAGAGGAAACAAATGGGCCAGGTCATGTGCAATGGGACAATTTTGATGTTTTTCTTCTCTACTTCTTTTTTTATTCTCCTTATTTCTGTGCCAAGATGAAAAAATATACATAAAACCAAAAACTTGTGCATGACTGGAAGATGGCTTTGCCTTAGATATTCCAGAGTAACCTTAACTGGGATGTAAGTAAAAATATATGGCAATACAGAAATCAGTCCTAATTGGCAATCTATTTGGTCGTATAGGATGGTTGTAAAGAGATTTGGGTTTAGGTAGCACAAAGTAAAACTCCACTACACTATAGCATAGGGAGAGAGATTTGCCAAATTCTGCATAGCTGAATTAAATTCACATGTGTCTCCTGCTGAAGAAAAAATTCTATTTTTTGTTCAGACTATCTCCATCCATCTCACCGTGGGAGGACCACAAGAGGAGGAGTAACCCTTGGGAAATCCCTCTCCAGTGCTAGAGATTATTCATGTCCTTGCCTTGAAATGAACACAAAAAATCATGGTGGGTCTCCCAGTCCAGTGATATGCAGAGACACCTGGAGAATGGGGCTGTTCTCCCTGAGAATCCCCCTCACGCAGGACTTGTATCATTCCCAGCCTGAGTCTTTTCTCTCCCAGTACATCCTGGATATTCTCCACTTGCCTGTTTCCTCTAGTCATTGGTCCTGCTTTAGCTTCAACTCTGCACACAGAAGGTCATTACAAACACCCCATAATTCTTCCCTTCCCCTGCAGAACCAGCAGATGGGAACAGCTCAGCCCTGGTGTGAGGAGAGCAGCGTCCGGATTCTTGCTCCAAGTACATCTGGGGTGTAAGTCTGAGCCCAGCAAGGGTGGAAGGTCATTGATAGATCACCTGATCCCCTGCTTCCCAGCAGGGTTTGCAGCAGTGGCTGAAATCCTCATGGCTAGCATTTGTTCCAGCGCTGGTGCGATGGGGGGTGACTTTGTTTTGGCTCTGGTGAGGCAAATGTGAACGTGACACACAACTGGTGTTAGGTGAGTTCTCTTGTAGGCTCTGGGATGACAAAGCTGTGGCTACTGTCTCCAGGATGTGTTTTAGAGCAATAATCTTCTTAAATCTCAAATATGAAGTGCAGTTTTTAAACCCCTCTCTCTCCTCACTATCAGCTGCTGCCATCGTGAAGGTCCTGGAGCAAGAATCCGTTAGTAGAGATGTTTGTATTTATGTACCGGTCCAGTTCTACCATACTGGGTCAAAGTCCACCATGAGGTGACTTTGCTCTCCACCAAAACTGGTATGGGAAGTGTGTGAAGACCAGTGTTGGTGGCCAAGGTGAGGCTGCCTGCCGTGGGCTGGCACAGC
Source organism: Heliornis fulica (assembly GCA_013399135.1). NCBI lineage: Eukaryota > Metazoa > Chordata > Aves > Gruiformes > Heliornithidae > Heliornis > Heliornis fulica. The sequence continues at coordinate 311,926 of VXBZ01004941.1, read as the reverse complement.
GCACTCGGTGACGAGCAGATGCCCCAGGCGACGTGTGCGGCCACGGGTTGGGCTCATCACCAGAACTTGTTCCCTCTGGAAGGGACAGCTGGTACCAAAGCCTAAGCTGGGTATGTGTGTTGGGAACAGCCCTGGAGGCAAACTGTGCATCTGCTCTGTCCTGGACAGCACCTGGTCTCCTTCCCAGTGCCAGCTCCTGTCTCCGAGGACTTTGCTGCTGCAACCTGCTCCGCATCCTTGCGTCTCGCTGCCAACTCTGCAGTCTGCTCCGACTCTCTGCCTTCTCCAGAACTTTTCTGCTGGCTCCCAAAGTTTCAGAAAAGAAATCAGCAGAGTCCTAACTAAGAATGTTGAAAGATGTAGGGAGTGCCTCCCCCAACAGAGTGTGGGCTGGTTTTGAAGTTTCACTGGACTTCAGCTGCTCTGCTAAGAGTCCTTGTGTATGTGTGTTACCAAGGCTGGTCCTACTCCATGTCGGGTAGTTCATTATTATGAGGTGCAAGAATAATAGTCATTAATTAATTTTATTCTGTTATAGAACCAGGTGCCAAACAAGACTCCATGCCTGAGACTGAACATGTTCCTTTGTCCTACATCCAGCACACCAGCTTCACACTCAGGGAATCCACACACTGCTGGCCCTGCCGGAGCCTGGAGCACATCTCCTCTTTGCCATGAGCTGTTGATGGGGTAGCCTGGCTATGTGAAATGAGCCCACTGGTGACCCTGCAGCATCACCTTTGTTCTTTAGGACAGTCAGGGATGGACTTTATTGTCCTTCTCACTTTTGTGTGAATTATTCATCTTTGTTTTATGCAGGTTTTACGAGTGAAGATGTCTTCAGCCTCATGCAGAAAACATCTGTCCCCGTCTGTCATACACCAGCTGAATAAATCACATATTTCATGTGCTGCCTTTCTGACTAGGATCCTTTCCCACTGGATTTCCAGTCCAAAAAATGTGTTTCAGTATGTATTTCCCTGTCAAATATAATGCTGAAATATGTGATGAATGTATTGAATATGTACAGTCTGGATATGATCTGTGCAGGAAGCTGCTTTGAAGTTTTGACACACAATGTGAGTTCCCTTGGGAACAGCTGGATGTACAGGCAGTGGCATTAAGAGTATGTGGGTGCAGTAAACCCATTTTCCTTCCCTGTGAAGGGCCCCCTCCCAAGGGGTCACATCAGTGTTTGCCTAAACCCTACTTTTCTCCAGAACTGATGGTGTATTTTTAGTTCAGAATATGTTTAAACACATCTTCAAGCGTATCCCTTGGATCAGGGCCTTGAAGATTAGCACTTTGAAAGAGGGAAAAACTGCTGATTCTAGGAGTGAAACCCTAAAAATAGGAGCGTGGGTTGGACATCCAAGAGTTGTGCTGATTGCAACCACAAAGTTACGTAGTTGTAGCTGCTCTGTGGACAGTGAAAGCCCAAATGCTCTTCTTGACATGGTTTAATAATAACTTGATCCAATTATATTGCTCAAAACAAAAGGTTTAAAGTCTAGAGAAGCCCTTTTATTTAATTAAATACTTCACCTTTGTATTTCTGCCCAAAATGTGCAATTGAAATTTAAAAAAGAGCCTTATTATTCTTGTGGTGCTCTAAATGATTTCTAGAGCTTCTGTCTTTGAAGTATGGTGACACTGGGGAACTAATTAAAACACAATTAATCAATCTGTTTGAGTGGCTCAAACACAGACTTGATGTTGGGCTAAAATAAGGTTGGATGAGAGCAGTTGATTTTCAGGAGAAAGGGGAAAGTTGGGCAAATGAAAACAAAAGTTGTGTTGTGCATTAAGTTCTTATTTCATGTGCTTTGTAATTATGGGCTGTGGGCTTTTGGACACGTTTTGCCTGTGTGCTCAGCTGCCCCATGTTGCAGGCTGTTCCCAAGCAACCATCCAATAATACTACTAGTCTGGTCTGCAGAGTTTTTTGCTTGTAAAACTCACATTTCATACCCCAGAGCTGGTGGCTGAGTGGAGAATTGTTCTCAGGATGCCTTGAGGTAGTCTCAGAGCTCTCCTCTTTTCTTTTCTTTAAGGAAAGCTTGTTTCATAGGTAAGTCTATGTGTAACCTGAGGTACCAGGATGTGATGTGGTAACAAGCAGCCACATTAAAACAATAATTAATAATTAAAACAATAGTCAGCTTTCACTGGCTCAGTGGCCAGGCACTGATCCCAAGAGCCAGCAAATCCAAATGAAAACATTTACTTCTGCATTTGTTTATTTTGTTAAGGTGTTTATTTATAAAGTTTTACCATTAATGTTTAAAATCTCAGCCCTACATAGGTTTACACACGTGTTTATGCATGAAATGAAAAGTGTCTGAGGAGAAGAATAAAGATTATCAGAAGGAAAAAAGATTGTTGTCAAAAATTCATCCGGCCCTGACTCTTTAGTGCAGATGAAGGACAGGAGAAAAGAAAATCCAAACCCACTTTGTCATCTCTAAGCTGATTTTTTGAACCTTGACAGACCAAATAAGAAGATGCTCTGACATTAACTATCTTGTGTTGAGCTTTTTTGTGTTCCCAAGGAGAATTAAGAGCCTGGACCCCTTTGCCAAGAGCCCGTGCAGCTCGCAGCAGACAGCGGTTGGTGCTTTGAAGCATCATCCTCGCTGTCTGAAGAGGGAACAAGAAGACTCTCACTGTTAATAAACTGTTCTTCTGAAACCTCTCTACCACAGCTGCTGTCCAAAACCGACCTTGAAGTGCTCATAAACTCCAGAGCCATAAACTCAGCTGAAACATGTGGCGACTGAGGGCTCTGCTGCTCTCGGTGGTAAACCAGAGTTGCTCAATTATGCACTTTTCATTTGCTCACAATGAACGTGATTTTAAAAAGAAAAGCATTTTCTCTAGCTGAAAACTTTCTCCCAAGGTCTAATTCATGGTTTGAATGAGTAGTGGCTCCAGAGCAGAGCTCATGTATGTACCTTGTGGTGAGGGAAGAGAGGAATGGGTGTGAACTGGAAATTGAGTGAGATTTGGTATCATCAATACTGTGCTTCTGTTTATCACAGAATCCCAGGATCTCCTGGGCTGGAAGGACCCACAAGGACCATTGAGTCCAGCTCCTGGCTCCACACAGCCCAGCCCAGTCAGAGCAGGGGACTGAGCACATCGTCTAGATGCTTCTTGACCTTGGCCCAGCTCGGTGCTGGGACCCCATCCCTGGGGAGCCTGTCCCAGTGCCTGACCCCTCTCTCAGGACAGAACCTCTTCCTGGAACCCACCTTGACCCTCCCCTGGTGCTGCTTCATAATTGCAGCACATACTGGCCAGTTTTGGAAGATCACTGGAAACAGAGATACACATGACAGATGTTAAAGGTAATATTGAGTTTAAGCTAACAGGGAAGAAAGACGTGATGCAGCATCCAGGAGAGGTGGTCAGGAAATGGAGATCCTGGATCCAGGGCTGGAGACACTTCTGAGGAGATTGCACATGAAAAGCCTGACGTGAGTTGAATGTTTTCAGTTTTTATTCTTCAGTGACAGATGTGTTTGTGTGTGTTTAAATTTGGGCTTTAAGTAAAAATCCCATAATCTTTTCTATTTTTTTGCAGGTCTCAGATTTCTAAGAAAAACAAATCCAGTACTTCCATGGCATTTTGTTATGTCCTTTGTTCCTCTACAAATGCCTATGGAGCGTCTGTCCTTAATGCTAAACTGCCATTATTATATTCTTTGAGATGTAAACGACCAAGAGGACCTGGCTTTTCTGCTTAGGGCATTGTAACCCAGCAGGAATTGAGTTTCACTGACACAGAGTTTACATCTGCTCCCAGCTCTTACCTCACCCAGTGTTTTTCCTCCATCTCCTTCCAAGAAAGGGAAAGGCAGAGCTGGTGCTGGTTGGGTTTTGCTGCTGTTTGTGTTCCTCCATGTTAAACATTCCCCTATCCAAGCAGATAAAATTAATTTTCTTCTATATCATGTAGAATTTCATGCAGGGTTAGTGAGACAATCTCTCATCTGTAGTGCTGTGGACTTGGCCCAGACAGAAGTTTCCTCATCCCTGGTAGCAGCTCTGTGCTGGGTGGATAATCCATACCCCGTTCCATGTGTGTGGTGTTTTGGCTGCACACACCAGCTTCCATCTGCTTCGGTGGCTGGTGCCTCTACAGCATCAGTTCTTCGTAGTTTTAAGCTCTGGCATAAATTGTTCATGGTTTTGCCCCAAATGTTGAGCTTACTAAGGACTGGGAGGGCACCACAGTGTGCTTGCATCCCTTGGCCCAGGCAGGGATGGAGATGGGGCCAAAATACGGGGGTGGAGAGAGCGAATCTGATGAGGGGCTTGTCAGTAGTTCAATGCAATGTGCTCCACCAGATTTCCATTTCTGGCTCTGCCACACAGGCCAAGCACATGATCTTTCTGAGGTGGCAGTGAAGCAAATAAGCAAAACTTTCTATTTCTGAACGGAGGAAATAAGATGTGAAAATCCTGGAAATTGAACATTTGCTCCAAAACCTGGTCTTTAAATTTTTCTGATGATTGCTGCACTTTTAGGATGCAATAATTCCAGGAGTCCAAATTGCTGGTAAGTAGGTTAAGGGATTTCCTGCCACCTGTTGAGTTATAAGGAACAGCAGATGTTGGGTAATTCTGGAAATACACTTCTGGATTGGAGTTCGTAATTCTTCATTTATTTGCACATTTTTGACAAATGGAATAAATGTGATTCCTAATGATCTAAGTCATTGTGGAGACAAAAAGAATGCTTTAAAAAAATCCATTGCCCCAAGACTTTATCTTCTTAATTGCAAAAGTAATTTCTCTCATGACAGTTGGATGCTGTACAGTAATTACAGTGGCCCAAGAGAACATATTGCTGTGAATTCCCAAGCTATAACCCAGCTCCAGCCTCTTCCAATACCACAGAAATTCTTATGCTTCATTCAGGACTAGAAAAGCTGAATACCCCAAGGTAGTCTAATTTCATATCCCATAAAACAGTTGTGGGTTTTTTTTTCCTCTGTATGCAAATTACATTTTTATTACAGCAGAGAGAAAAGTGAGATTTTGTTTTGTTTTTTTTTTCCTTTCTTTTAGTTCATTGGAAAAACAGTCAATGTAATTGGACAATTGCTGTAATTGTATATGCAATTGGAGCAACTGCACATGCAAGTAAGTGATTATTCTAAGTTATAAAACTTCTGTGAGCAGCTACAACGTATTTCTGTGTTGCTTAGGCACATAATTGTATGTGTATTTTGCACCTACTTTTTTATGCAGCATCCTACCTACTCATTCATTTTGTAAGACCAGAGTTACCTAAATATGAAATATTCCTTACACAACAAGCAATAAAAATAATGGCTTCACCATAATACTGGGGGCTGTGATTACATTATTTCTAAACCATGGCGCATTTTACTTTATGGGGAGTGAAGTAAACACTTACTAAAGATAAAACCTCATTTAGGCTCCAGTTGCTCTGCGGCAATCGACGATGCACAGGCTGGTTTGCCAGCTCCTGCGGCTCTGTGAGGGAACATGACAAGAGGTTGTTTATTACGTATTTTTTTTAAGCCTATTGTTGCTAATGATAAAAATTTAAGTATAATAACTTTTTCTTTCACTCTTTATCTTTCCAGCTTCCTTGGCAGCAAGAGGTAGGGTCTGTGGCCAGGCAAAATCCTCAGTGATGGATATGAGGCAACATATGCCGCGATGTTTTCGCAGCCAGAACCTTGTGCACTTCTGTGTTGGAGCTGCTGGAACTGGGGATGGAGCTCTGCATGACAAAGTCCTTTCTTGTGGTTAAGTAATATCTCTTTTACCTGTTTTCTCCTCCTTTTCTTGCCCCACTGACTGTAGTGGAGAGCATTAGCAGTGTTTCAGTGGTGTCAGGATTGCGAGGGAACTGGCAGAGCCAGACTAAGTAAAAATAGGCCAAGTACATTTAATTTATGACTTTTATTGACTTCTGCTACTCTAGAGTAGGAGCCCTCACAAGCTCCACATCAGCTAATAAAGGAGACTCTTTGGATTTATGAGGCCAATAAAATCTGAGATCAGAATGTCATTGTTAGTAAAATCCAGTGGCACCAGTGAAATAAAACCAAAATACTGGCCTCAGAGCTGCGCCGCCACAGCCCTGCCGAGGGCCCCGAGGGACGGGCTGTCTGTACCGGCCGAGCAAGAGCTCTCCCGCTCCCGACAGAAGCCCGAGGGTTTGTGCAGAGGGATTGCAGGAGGGCAGAAAGTCCCCAGGGTGAAGTGAAGTCTTCTAAATACAGGTGACCTGGCCAAATTGTTGTGATTTTTTGATTTATAATTTCATTATGACTCATCTTTTATTAAGAAATTAGAATTTCTGTGTTTAATTGTAATTAACTTCCTCAGATTTTTTGGCTGTATCAGGTCACCTATTGTGTCCACGGATCTCAGTGACATTTATTCCATCCTTCAAAAACTGTCATAGAATCATACAATCATAGAATTTTTAAGGCTGGAAATGACCCCTAAGATCATCCAGTCCAACCATTAACCTACCGCCACCAAGTCTACCCTTAGACCATGTCCTCAAGCACCGCATCTCCCCGTCTGTTAAACCCCTCCAGGGATGGGGACTCAACCCCCTCCCTGGGCAGCCTGTTCCAATGCTTGAGGACTCTCTCAGGACAGAAGTTCTTCCTAAGATCCAACCTAAATTTTCCCTGGCGCAGCTTGAGGCCATTACCTCGAGTTCTGTCACCTGTTACTGGGGAGAAGAGACCAACCCCCACCTCACTGCAACCTCCTTTCAGGGAGTTGTAGAGAGCAATAAGGTCTCCCCTCAGTCTCCTCTTCTCCAAACTAAACACCCCCAGCTCCCTCAGCCTCCTCGTAGGGCCTGTTCTCCAGACCCTTCCCCAGCTCCCTCAGCCTCCTCGGAGGGCCTGTTCTCCAGACCCTTCACCATCCTCGTTGCCCTTCTCTGGACACGCTCCAGCACCTCAACGTCCTTCTTGAAGTGAGGGGCCCAAAGCTGGACACAATACTCGAGGTGAGGCCTCACCAGTGCAGAATACAGGGGGATAATCACCTCCCTGTCATTCCACCCTAGCTGCGAATCCTATGGTGGGGTCACTTTCCACCCTGGTGGTGAGGTCTGTCAGGTCATACAAAGGTGACAATCCTGGGGTCCTGCTCACATTCCCATAAGTAATGCAGGAAATGTTTAAAAAAAATAAATTACACCTTTTCCCTCTTCCCCTCCCTGGTGTGGGAATACCAATGTTCTTAGATGTGGAGAAGTGGCCTGTGGGTGTAGAAGTCAAGCCCTTCAAAAAGGCTGATTAGGATAAAAGAATTTAAAGCACCCCCCGGGCCATAGGAAGACTAACCTAAAATCTATAGGGCAGAATCTTGGCAGTATGGATCAATATAGATCCACTGAAGTGTGCAGGACGTGCTCGTTTCTGTGTAAGATAAACAGCTGGTCCTGTATGTGTTTAAAATATTTAAGCTGCAGGGATTTCTGGTAAGATCGAAAATATCTTCTCTCCAACAGCAATCTGGGCAAGAAGAATACTTTCCATTCATATATTTATGGCATGAGAAATTCATCTTTCAGACTAAGCCCCTGTTTTTATTCTGGTGCTCACTCTGTATTCAGAGTAGCTCTGATTGATCCAGGGGAGATGTGAGCCTACTTGGGTTGTTTTTTGTCTTACCTGTGAAGCCAGTTCCTAGAGCTCTGCACGGTCCTGGTTCAAACTCCATCTTCCTAATCATTATCTGAAAATTGTCGTAACTCTTTGGGGACAGCAGTAAAGAGGAGGAAATTTGATTCTCAATGGCTGTGTTTCCTCATAAATTCCCCTCTATATTGGGTGGTATCTGTATTGAAAAACCTCATGGATTCTTGCTTTGAAAATGTATTAGTGCCTAGACACTGCCAGAGATGGGATTACTTGGACTTCTGGCTTGATGCAATCTGGCAATTCTTGTTACAGAGCAACACTCTGCAAGCAGCAGAGATGCACAGAGCCCCAGGGGCTTTTGTTTTCCCTGCACTGACATAGAGGTGTATCCTCTGAGGGACAGAGAAACCTCAAAATTACCTGTTTCAGGTGGACATCTCTAGACTTGGGCTTCAGCAAGGACCTGTAGCCATCTGGACTAAGGAAGGTTTGTGGTGCTTCAGCATCTGATTTGGAAGTGCCAACCAGTTTCTGCTGGAGCTCAGGAACTGGACCCAAGCGCTCAGCCTTGCCAGTAGCACTTCGTGGATACGAGCCCACAAAGTTCATCCCAAGCAATACCACACAGGGCATCCAGTCCTGAAACCATTGCAGCCTCATTGACTCCTCTTGACTTCAGCCAGCGTGGGTGGATCAGCAGGTGCTCAGGAGGCCACAGCTCCAGCTGGAGAGCAGAGCAGCATCGCTGCCCGGTGCAGAGTGAGTCCAGTCGTGCGCTGCCCGCACCCTGCTCCACAGCTCCTCCAGCACACGGTGCTCACGGCACAAATTGCCTCCTCTGAGCTACCTGCATTTCAAATCCATGTGAGAGCAGTAGCTGGTGGCTCTGAGCCATGCAAACAGTAACATAAAAACCTGGCTTAGCCAAGCATTTTGTATGGAAATGGAGTCAACAGAGCTGGATGTTCTGCAGTGAGTCTGGCCTGCTACATCCCTGTGTCAGGCAAAGGGAACATGTATGGTAGAGGGTGAACTGGGAGAGTCAGGACATTGCTTTGATACTCCACTCAAAGCCATGTTATCTGTGTTTTGTTTGTCCTTTGGAAATGTGTCTGCAGCACAAATGGAGTTTGGGAATAGGATTTGAATGTTCAACCTTTGTGTGCTGGTACTACAGTGTTTTGTTGAACAAGCACTGAGATTAGATCGGAACTTGATCTTCAGATAACGTGTAACTGGATAGGAAGAGCTTCAGGCTTGATTGGTTCCACTGAGGGGTGAAGAATTACCTTCACTTATGAGATTCATGTACAATTTTAGGGTTAGTTCTCCAGATGATGTAATCTAATGGGATTGCAGGGTTGTCAAAAGAGCTGCTCTGGTGTGTAATAGTGTCAGGTCTTGTGGAGAAATTCTGGCACAAAGAGAAGCTTCACACTTCCCTCATTTCACCTTCTCTCATTTTCTTTTGTTTAATTCTTAATTCCAATAGAAATATGGAAAAAAAATTACCTTTTTTTTTCCTTGGTCTGTGTTTATTCATACATATTCATTTATTCCCACAGGGCTGCAGGGTAAGAGCCGTCACTACTCACCCGTTGCTTACTCATCCCATACTCTTGGGCAGGTGACCACATACTTTATGTTTCATGACCACCACATCAAGCAGGTGCAACATGATGTTTGCATAGTAAGCTGTGCTGTTGTCTTCCTTACTGCTACTTTCATCTTCCTGGCTTCTGGAAACAGAATCCTGCAATGCTTGGGAGGAGTTGTAGTGGTGAGTAAATTGTGTGAGTAAATTTTATCTATCACATCAGGTGGATGGCCACCCCTGCAGTGCAACCTCACAGTTACATCACCTTGTAGCATGTCCTACCTCATACTCAGCTTACAGCTGATTTTCCCTGTGTAACTTCGTGGTAAAACACCATCAAAAATGGTCACAACTTCTGAACACTGAGAAAGAGCTGCTCCCTGCTCATGTCTGTAGTAACAGCGAAGTAGTTTTTATGCAGCCATGAAATAGCTTTCTTCTTGTAGCCTGTTGATGTCTTTAACCCAGAATTTTATGTATGTAATGCCACTCCAGATGCTTCTTACACCTTAAGGTAAAGAAAACAATTTGGTCTTGTTTCCTATTTCTAGCACCGCTTTTGGTAGCGGATGTTTAATCCCCAGTACGACATGGGGATAAGAAGTTATCAGTTTACTGACATCCATCATTTGAAGTGTATATCTTCACATCTTGAAGCCAAAATTACTTATACAGACCTTTGAAAGAGAAATGGGAGATAGATTTTTACACCTTTTCTTTTAATGAAAAACAGAATTAGAGATATCTGCAATGTTCAGAACTCAGCCCAGGAACTTACACAAACCTTATTCAAAACTCTTGTTGGTTATTCAGTAAAATGAAACTTCTGTAGAGGAGGCTTTATTATAGAAAATGCTGTGCAAAGTATGCATTCATATTTGAGGCAAATAAAAAAACAATACTGTGGCATGGTAACTCAGTGTTTCTATTCCTGCACTTTCAGTCTTCTGGTTCCTGCTAACGTCAGGATGCAAATGAGAACACAGAGCAATATTTTTTTCTTTCATCATTTCACATTACTGTAAAGTCCATTTCACATTTCTGCTCTGGTTTGGTCTTAATCAGACTCCTTCTGCCATTTGGAAACGAGTGATCTGCGTCACTAGTCAGAAAAAAACACTGATTTATATGTGCAGCTTTCAGCTGAGTGTTCTGATTCCTCCTGTTCAAGATGTTGGGGAATGTTACGGTAAGGTTACCCGTAAAATAATTAATGCTCATTGCAGCATCACAGCTAAAAAATGCATGAGAGAGAAAGATCTTCACTATGAAAAGATGTAGATGAGGATTATGAACTTTTACATTTTAAGGTGGCAAGATGAAAAAATTGAAGTCAGCGCCAACAATCCTTTCAAGTATGTAGAAGGGCAGCTGGGAGTTGTAGCCACAGAGCAGCAGAATTTAAATTCTGCCATTTGGAATGCACAGAACTGTTTATAACAAGTGAGTAGAATACATGTTTAACAACAAGTACAGATTTTAATAGAGGAGTGTGGATACAGCCCAAAGCCCTTCACGGAGCAGAGTTATTTCTGTGTGGTACTTCAGCTCCTTGGCTGACCTGGATCCACATCTCCGTTCAGACACAGGTGATTTGCAAAACCCCAAACTGAGCCCTGTATTAAAACAAATCCCCCATATGGTGGCAGCCTTTTGAAAGAGATGGGGAAAAACCACCTTCCACTTAATGTTGTGTTTCCTCCTGCCTGCATTAAACAATCTACCATGGCTGGAGTGGCTCCTCTGACTTCGATGGGGAAGAATGGTCCTGTCACACACTTTCACCAGAGCCTGCAAGAAAGTGATGTTCCCTCATGCTAACAAGGTTATATCAGTGCCAGACCTTACCTCGACAGAGGTCTCTTTTCAGTCAATTCATCACTTCCCAAGTGCTTAAAATAGCCATCTGATTAGACTAATCAGCTCAGGTCCTGCTTCAGTGGTCAGTGGTGGTGTTAGCGCCTCTGTGTAGGCTGCACAGGGACTGTGGGAAGACTTTGTTCCTCTTTGATGAGACATTTCTGCTTACATTCAGCAAACTCTAAATGTAGGTGTTTAGAACATTCCTCTTTGTTTCCAGAAGCTTTTCAATGAGAGCCATGTTGGTCTCTCTTGTCATACTGGTAGAAGAATAATAGAAATGGTGAGTGAAGTGGTGCCATGAGAGGAAGAGGGAAAAACCATTTGCCAAAGATTAAAGTTCTGTAAATCAGGACCATGAACTGTAAAGCATGACAAGAAAATTTAGGCTAATTCCTTTAACTGCTCATTAGACTTACACTTTGCTCATTCCTACTCAAAGTGTCTGCTTGAGGATGAAAAGCTGTTTTCTGGGGAAGCTCTGACATCACTAAATGTCTTGGCTCCTCTGCCCTCCTGCAGCTGAAGGCCGTTCCCCTGGGCCTGGCCCTCCCTGCCCTGGGCACCAGCCCCTCTCCAGCTCTCCTGGAGCCCCTCAAGGGTCTGGAAGGGGCTCAGAGCTCTCCCCAGAAGCAGTTTCTCTTCTCCAGGCTGAGCCACCCAGCTCCCCCAGCCTGTTACAGAGCAGAGCTGCTCCAGGTTGGCAGTCAGGAGACCAACATCACTTGCCTTCAAAACACCACAGGGAAGAGCAGCCTTCCAGTTTTCTGGCAACCAAATGAAAAAGTGAATTTTTCAAAGCAGGTTCCGAAGTGTGGTGGTTAGGCAGTCTTTTGTCTTCCTTATTGTGCCGAGTAGGACTACTGTGCTGCCCTGAAATGACCTGTTTCTGCAATATCTTGTCCCCAAGTAATAATAAAAAAAGAGGAGAGACAGAAATGTAGCCAATGATAAATATATTTTGAGAAGCACTGATGGTATCTGCGGTATCTGCTCCTGCTTTCCAGCCCTCTCGTCCTGTAGCCAACATGCACCCTGTTTTCTGCAGGAGGTGGGAGCTGTTTTCCCAACAGGAGCTGTTGTGAGGGGCAATGCCCACCTAATACTTTCTATCTTCGGGTCCCCCAGCCCCTCATTCTGCTGAGCACAAGGTACCTCCGTGCCTGTGATAAGGGGACGTGTTTTCTTCGGGAGCTTTTCTACACTTTGCTCATGCAAATGAAATCGCTTTATTCTGACTAATGGCTCTGTGAGTTACAGCCTGCTTATTGTTTTAGAAATAAAGATATTAGCATGCAAATGACTCTGGAAGGTGTTTCTTCTCATTAGAGAATGGGGATCATTCGATGAAAGATGCAGTGTGCTTCATCTGTGAAAAGGCTCCTCAAATTTGTCTTGTCTCAACAGCGCTCTAACAAGACCGATCGGATAATGCAGCAAGGCAAGCACGGGAGACAAATGGTTTATGACACTCAGGTTACCTTTACTGTGCAAGGTGGGCGTGAAATTTTTTATGGTGAGACAAAAAAGATGATGGGCAATTAACTACAAACTCATGCAGCAGGTTTATCATATGCTCAGCTCATCCATCTGTGTCTCAGGCTCCCGCGCTCGTGAGTTTCATCAAGAAAACCATTTTCAAACCAGCAGACCAAAACAGATCGTTTTCGACTCCAAGCTCCGTCGAGGCTTTGCAGTGCTTGTACCTTATGTTTACGGTTTATGGATGCCACATACAGGCACAGCAGGGAAGAGCGGGTCCGCTCGGTTTTCCCCCTTGCAGGGTACCTGTGTTAAAAGCTTGCTCGTTCAGGGAGCGCTTCTGCATGTGAATAACTTCCTCCAGGCTAATTCCCTTAAATCCTTTGGAATTCACCAGTTCCAACCTCTGCCCTGTGAGGATGCTGCTGGAGTAGGTTTGGGGAATGAGGAGAGGAGGGATGGGCTGGTGGTTAAAGCTCTCAATCCCAAGGCAAAACTGCAGTGCTCAGTTTGTGCTCCTGCTGTGGACTGTCTGGGTGACCCTGGATGAATCCCTTGGACCAGTTAGGGCTGAAGCTTTGCCCTGTGAAGTCAGGATAGTTGTCATTACCCTTCTGATCTGTTTTGGCTGAAACATTTAACATTTAACTATTGCCCTTTGCAATATTACGCCAATAAATATCTGCTTGAAGACATTTAAGTACTAATCTTATCTAAATAGTATTTTCCTTAACTAATTACTTTGATTTAGTCTTGCCAGGTTGGGTAAAACAAAAAAAAAAGGATTTTCAGAATCGAAGGTAATTATTTTTATCCAATGAATCTTCAAGTCCCTCTTCTCTTTTCGATCTCTAAATCCAACTGCTTCACAAAATGCACACACTCCTTCCCAAGAGATCAGGCTGGGGAGGGAATCAATGAAGTCAGCACCAGGGGACTAATCAGTTAAACTGTCACTGAGCCTGGAGATGATGTCTCTTTTTTTTTCACTCTGAATATAGGTAGGATGCTAAAGCGATGCCACATAGGTATAAAGAAAATCTGTTTTATAGAAAATGAGGTAATGGAGGTGTGGCCTCAGGTCTGCCATGGGACTTGATGGTGCTGGTGGACAAACAGATGATGGCCTCGCTAAGAAAATGGTGTGTTTGCAACTCTCCTCTGGTTTGCTGATGGGAAGGTGATACCACCCAAAGAAAGACGAGTCGTAATGTTTCCATAACTTGTCAAAGAGATGTGAATCTTTTTATTGCTTGAGATTATTATTAAGTATTGATGTAACACAGTACCAGCTCTGTTGAGCTTATGTGATGAGCAAAACACTTCCTTTAAATTCACTCTGACCACTCCACACTGCCCAAGAAAGTGACCTGCTGAAGGAAGATATAGGCTTCGTGCTCTCTCCTGACAGTCGATAAATCGGAGTTTTGTCAGACCAAAGAGATGCCATAAAGGAGCAGATTGAAAGAGATTAGTTCTGCCAAGTGGCCTGAAGAGAGAATTTACAGCTCCCCTCGCCTGCCCAGCAGAGCCTGAGGATGCACAGGCTCCAGAGGTCAGTGAAAACCCTTCTGCTCCTTTCTTAGGGCTTTACATCACGGCCAAAACAACATCTAATGTGTTGGATGGGAGGAGGAAGGAAGGATCCAGAGAGGCTTGTTTTAATTTTTCCAGCTAAGTGTCACATTTGCAACAAGCACACTCTTGATTTCTGCCTCAAAATATTCCCTTTGCTCTGGTTGGTGGTTCTTTTTGTGATAAAACTTATATCATTGGCATAATAATTTAAATTTGTAATATCAAGGCAGGAATGGTGCCATTGTCCAGTGGTGCATGTGCTAGAATTCACATCAGTGGGCCTCAAAAAGACTGAATTCATGGTGATTAATTCCTCAAATTGCATGTGGGATGTCCAGGGGACCAAAGGGTGGGATGTGAGGGGAGATGAGGGGGAGACCTGACCAGAGAAGGCACCAGAATTTCAGATATTAGTCGTAAGTTTAGTTTAAAGCATCCAAAAGGCAGAGCTGCAGTTGGGTGTTGTAGCATCTTTGAGTATTTGGATACCTTAAGCCAAAAAAATGCAAATTCAAATCCATTTTCAGACAGGTCTGAAAATGTGGTGAATATGAGCATCATCACTGGCTGATAAAAACTTCATAAGCCTGGTCTTCATGGCTCAAAGCTCCCCTTGGCTTCAAATGGGAGTGTAGCCTGAGAAGACCCAGAGAGCAGGCAGACAGCCCCTGCCAAAAGAGGAGCTGGCTGGGAAACCAGGATAAAATAGGGTCACATCTTCTGAAGTAATGAAGGAAAGGGAAAGCTTTTACCAGGGAAGCTAAGAGGGAGTGAAGGGTATCACAAACACGCTGTCATGGAAATGCACTTAGACATAAAAAAAGCTGAGTTGCTTTAACTCCTTTGCTCAGAGTGAAGAGCTTTAAAGTACAGAGCCCTTTCACAGCTGGTATGAAGACAAAAGTGTGTCTTTATTCCCTACACTGCTCCACAGAAAGACCAAAAAATATTGTAATTTGAGGGCCAAGTTTTAAACATGCCTTATATCACACACTAAACCCCAAGACATATCTCTGCGTTTAGAAGCAGTGGAGTAACTGTGACTGGCTTAGAATTTAACCTTAATTTTTGCAGAGGTAAAATTACTTCCATATCATTTTTTCTCCCTAGTTTTCCTCCCTAGCAGGTCTCTAATTTCCAATATAAATGCTGATATTTTGTAAGTCTTTATGATGAGGTACTGCAAATATGTCGGAGCAATGAGCTTGCTTTGCAGTCTGGAAGATGCCACTGTGGTTATTTTGATCATAGGGAGCTATGGGGAGAAAACCTGAGGTAAAACAACATTTCCCATTGCCCTCAAATATTTTTTTTTCTTAAACCCTTTGAAAAATCCTTTTTTACATTATTTTATAAAGGGATATGAAGTGAGGGCAGGAAGTTTAAATGCTTCAAGTTAACAAAATAGCCATAAACTTGGAATCTGCATAGGAATATCAGTGTCAAACTCATTTTAAAAAGCCACAGCATATTTCCAAAGTTACTTTGAGATAGTTTGAGGTAGAATAGAAAAGATGAAAGGACAACTGACATATTGATGAAAAATATTTGATAACATGACTCTCCCTGTGATTCTATTTGCCTGTGGAGGAACTATTCTAGAGAGAACAAGTCTGTCTAAAAGCATGTATTTAAAGCCCATGGGCTTTCTCCCAGGTAAAATACATGCTTTTAGACAGACTTGTTCTCCCAGGGATGGGGTGTTCTGGCCCTGTTTGATTCAATGAAAACACCACATGCAAAGTGAGTTGGGAGAGGAAGCTGTGACAGTAAGACAGGTGACATACTTGTTTTCACGTACGTCACGCACGCTGCTCGGCGCTTTCAAAGGGTCTGCTCAGATTCATCAGAATGTTTAAGCTGATGCTCTTTCATTCATAAGAAATAATAAGTGCAAAGCTGCTGGTACAAAATGAGATCTAAAAGGCTAATTCCATCTATGAAAGTCTGTCTGCACACATAGATCCTGTGGTGTGGATTGCAGAGCTGGTAGTGCAGGGGTTATGTTTAGTTTACACAGCACACAGAGCAGGGAAGCTGCTACTCAGCACTCAAGGTCCTGGGAATCGCTGGAATAAACCTGGTAAAATGGATTTTTACCATGAGGACAGGGAGTGGCCACAAGCCCATTAGCACCAGGACTGGGCCTGGTGTCACAGTTGTGCTTTGAAAGGGTATGCTGAAGCTGCCTTGCGCTACTTGGAGGCACCGTTCCTTGTTTAAAATTCAAAATAGGAAGTCGTCCCGGTCTCGAGTGATCAGGTGGATATATTTTAAAGTAATTAATTGCTGGTTAATTGCTGTGCAGGTTGTCATTGCTGTGCAGGTTGTCATCCTGTATAATAAAATTCCTGGAAGTTTGAGTTGCTGTAATAAGCTAATGAATTCCTGTAAGTGTCTGTGTTAAGGCTGCGCAGTCCTGAGGTAGGTGCACAGCTTACTCCTGGTGTACAGATCTCCACGAGGTGCAGTCAGTAGGTGCACAGCTTACTCCTGGTGTCCAGATCTCCACGAGGTGCAGTCAGTAGGTGCACAGCTTACTCCTGGTGTCCAGATCTCCACGAGGTGCACTCAGTAGGTGCACAGCTTACTGCTGGTGTCCAGATCTCCACAGCATGGAATCAAATGGGAGTCCTGAAATGACTGGTGTACAGATCTCCACGAGGTGCTCATGAATGTTTTAAAAGCACAAGCTGGCACCGTTTCAGTGAGAGCATTGAATCAAATGGGAGTCCTGAAATGAGCTTTCAGGAAGCTTAATTAAAATAACTGCTGATACAAAATGCTAAGGGATAAGAGCAGCTCATAAAAAAAATAAAGTTAGAGGTCTGTAAAACAAACTTTTCCTTTGAGGTAGTTGCCTCTGAAAAGCAAGGCTTGTCCTAAACTAAAGGCTTAGAATTTAGAAACAAATGTTAAGATTTCTGTTAGAATTTGAAACAATTTTGCTGTGAACAGCACTACATCTCCTCTGGCTAGGGAAGAGTTACACTGGTCAAACTGGGCACAGTTCTTGGAGTTTCCTCAGCCTGTCTGGACTATTTACATCCCACCTAAACTTCCCTATACAATCACATACTAGTTTGGGTTGAAAGGCACCTCAAAGATCATCAAGCTCCAATCCCCTGCCATGGGCAGGGACACCTCTCACTGGCCCAAGTTGCTCAAAGTCACATCCAACCTGTCCTTGAACATCTCCCGGTGTGGGACACCCACAAGCTCTCTGGGCACCCTGTGCCAGGGTCTCACCACCCTCAGAGGGAAGAATTTCTTCCTGATGTCCAGATGAAATGGTCCCAAACTGCCCCAGGGGAGATTGAGGTTGGAGAAGAATTTTCCCCCTGAAAGGGTTGTCAGGGGTTGGGACAGGCTGCCCAGGGCAGTGGTGGAGTCCCCATCCCTGGAGGGATTGAAAAGACCAAGAGATGAGGTGTTGATGGACACGATCTACAGGTGCCCTGGGCAGGGTCAGGCTGGGGTTGGACTCTATGAGCTTCAAGGTCTCTTCCAACCCAGGTGATTCTAACTTAAAAGAAATGTCTGCTCCATGATGTGGCAAAAACCTAAACTGCCAAACTTCTCCTGAAACCAGGTCCTGCACCCCAGGGAGACTCTGAGGAGGTTCTGGATGAAGGACACCATGCTCCATGCCACAAGTGGTGCAAGTGCTCATCTCAGCACTGGTAAGTTGAGTTACTCCTCTGGTGAGGGAGCACAGGCTCTATGGAGGACCTGTGGGCTGCCGGGTGGGTGGAGGTCTGGAAAAGAGTATAGATGAATTAAAGCAAATTCTGGTGGTTTGTTTGTTTGTTTTTCTTCACATCTGAGCTGGATTTTGTATGTACTTGGATATTTTAAAAGCCTGAGTTAGTACTGAAAGAGCTGTTGGTAGTTTTGGGGCCAGATTTTGCTCTTGTTTGCCTTTGTGCAAACCGGAGTATATAAGCAGAAATTGGCACTGCACGTAGGACAGATTTTAGCTTGTTTAAACTGAGTTTCTAGAATTGCTTTGCTCTTCTCCAGGCTGTGTGAGCTTCCAAATTGGTGCTTCATTCGGGGGAGTAATGCATCCTCTGGGCACTGCACTTTGAAGCACATCATCAGCTCAGCTCCTGGCTATTGCCATGGTGGAATCATGACTCCAGCCTGAAGTCCTGTCCTGCATCGCTTTCACTGACCTCGTGTTTTGTACCAGCTACCCTCATTTGTGTGGATTCAGACAGATTCAAGGTAGTTGTGTGTGTCCTGCCAGCTTCTGAAGCAGTTGCTGACCATACAGAAGCCCCCTTTGATGAGCAGGTGCGTGGCAGCCGGATGGACCCACTGCAGATCCTGTGCAGATATTCTGACGTGGTTCCTCTCATTCTGTGTTTGCTCTTCAGAGATCCTTCACAAGCAACACTAAACTGCTGAAGTAGAAAGGCAATTGTGGGAGTTTACAGCACATAAAATCAAAAGTTGCAGGTTGTTGGGGCTTTTGCAATCTCCATTGTGTCTTTACCACGTGTGTTTTACTGCAGGTGTGGAAGGGATGGAGAGGAGATTTGTAGACTTTCCCTCCCGAGCTGGCTTTGGGGAAGATGGGAGCGTGCTTGGCTGGCTCCAGGGAGGTTATAATGTGCTGGGAGTTGCACAGGTTTGGAATTGTTTCTGCAAATGTTTCTGCTGTGAAACACAAACCCCATGGACTAAGAGCCTGTGGGAGGTGGGATGAATTGAGACCCACCCCCATGTGCTTCCAAGTGTCACAGCTCTCCGTGCTGCTGGCAGGGAACTGCAAGGAATGGTTTGCTCCCCAGTTTGCTGGTCATAAATTAGACATGTTTTTTCCATTATAAGGTGGTTTCCATTGTGAGAAAGGTGTCAAATTTTAGGTTTATTATCATTATGTCATTATCAAGTTTTTATCATTATATCACTCTTTCCTGTGAGAGTGGTGGAGCACTGGATCCCTGGAGATGTTCAAGGCCAGGTTGGATGAGGCCCTGAGCAACCTGATCTAGTTTGAGGGTGTCCCTGCTTCTTGCAGGGGGGTTGGACTGGATGACCCCTGGGAGTCGCTTCTAACCCTGATCATTCTATGATTCTATGTTCAGTTCAGNTGGATGACCCCTGGGAGTCGCTTCTAACCCTGATCATTCTATGAGTCTATGTTCAGATCAATATTCAGTAATGAGGGTGGTGGGTCACTGGCACAGGTTGCCCAGCGAGGTGGTGGAGGCTCCATCCCTGGAGACATCCAAGGTCAGGGTGGATGGGGCTCTGAGCAACCTGCTCTAGTGAAGATATCCCTGCTCACTACAGGGATGGGACTAGATGCCCTTGGGAGGTCCCTTCCCACCTAACACATTCTGTGATGCTGTGATTATTCATCCAAACTGACTTTAAAAGCACATGTAGATAACCAAGGACTACTCAAGCTTGCATCAGGCCTGAATGCTTTCTGTTAAAACTCCACCAGACACTGAAATGCAAAATTTTGTTTTCTCAGTCTGTAAGTTAGTGTAGATCAACAGCAATTTCACACCCATTTGTGTGTACAGGATGGTCTGTTCTGGTGCTGAGCCCCACTTTCCTCATCTCACTGGACAGTGATTTCCTTGGGTGGTGCTCACCCCCTTCTCAACATCTGACCCTCCCTCCCTCGCCTGTGGAAGGGCTGTGGAGGAGTGCACATCTCCAGCCCCTCACGTTCCACTTCCAGTGCCTGCTGCTGGACTGGAGAGTTTGTGGTCAGGCAAAACCAGAAATAAATAGAAAGGGAGGCTGGAGGGGGAAAAGGAGAAAAAAAGAGGGATGCAAGCTCATTTAGTGAAAATATTTCAAAATTACTCTTGTTGTGGAAATTTTCCCTTCATGAAGTACCTCTTGGAAGAAAATATTGCTAGACCTATGGGTTTGGGTTTTTTTCCTGATGAATCTAACAAACCAGAATGATTCCTCATACTGCAATCTGTTAATAATGCTCTTAAATTAACTCATGCAGCTCTCGGTGAGCCTTGGCCACATATAACAGCATCGACAATTTCAGGGCACAAGGCACTGGGGTAAATTTTTATTTTGATTTTTCCCTTCTCACCCTTCAGCTTTCAGAAGATGACAGAAATCTGGCCAAACTCCAGTTAGCAGGAGCAAAGAGGGACAGCCGTTGTGTTTGATGTTGTGACAAAAAGCCTGGGAAAAGGAACAAAAATATCCAGGATCAATACTTCAAAATCTCTTTCACATAAGATTTAAAGCCAGCCTCCTCCCTGCCTCTTTCCTCGAGTTTTTTTCCTGAATAGCTTTGTTTTAAGAGAGGCCATTTTCAAATAGAGGGAGCAGGAAAAGGCTAGAAAAAAAATAATAACTATTTTCACAGCTCAGTCATTCTCTGGAGGAGTAATGCATGGGAATGCTGGCTTCAAAGGCCAAGGGGGAAGGCAGCAGAAATAAAAGCATTTTCCCCCTTATAAAGGCTACTGACTCCTGTTGGCTGAAACATTGTCATATTCTGTTTAAATTTATATATTTCTTTAGCACTTTGGGATTGCAGGCAAAGGTTTAGCTGCTTGACTTGGCCCATGAAGTGCAGTAGCTGGAGCTCTGCCTCTGATTTCTGTGATGTTTAGTTAGAAGAAATGGAGAGGGGATTTTTTTGCCTTCTTACATCAGCCTGTCTAGTATTTGCAGCTTATTTTTTTTTCCAGTGGCTGGCCATCATGGCAAAAATAATAATGGAATAGGATATCACAGTAGGAATAAGTGGTAAATGATGGCATTAAATGTCACTTTCTCTTATCTACTATTGAAGTGAACCAGACCTGAGAATTTTTAAATGATCAGGTTAAAAATAATGACTTGAACCAAAAAATACCACCAGAAAAGTGTGTCAAGGAATAAAACATGATTGTTGTGGTATAACTGAGCAGAGAGAAATGTGGTTTTGAACATGAGGGAGAGCCAGCAATCAGTCTCAGGGAAGTTTTAGTCCTTTGGGTAAGTGTTTTCTCCCTATCTCCCTGTGAAAACTAGGTTAAACCCACCTATTGTCTTTATTGTAATTACTTCAAAGATGGAATGTGCACCATGCACAGTATTAGCTGCTTGTTCACTCATCTAGCAGGGAATCTTTACTGTCTGTGCATGAACTGCTGACGCTGCCGTGCAGGGTTTGGCAAGTCAATTCATCTGTCCTACCTCACCTCCACCCCTCCTGGAGGAAGGAGGGAGCAGGGCTGGCCACCTTTCAGATGCTACTGGAAATTCATGGGGGAAGGTTGTTTGGAAGAGCTAAACATTTTTTAAAGAAAAGAAAGCAATGTAGGCTGACCTTTGAAGTTCTGAAGCTACAGCTTCTCTCCCAGGTGCTTATCCTTACTCCAGTTTTCAGTACAAAGCAAACTGTGAGTGACACAGAATCATAGAATGGTTCTTGTTGGAAGGGATGTTACAGTTCATCTAGCTCTGACCCCCCTGCCATGGGCAGGAACACTTTCACTGGACCAGGTTGCCCAAAGCCCCATCCAACCTGGCCTTAAACACTTCCAGGGATGGGGCATCCACAACATTTCTCAAGGATGACCTTCCATGTTCCTTTCCTATAGCTACCAGGCTGTGAACATTGTTTCTAGAAAGATCTTCAAGATCTAGATGCTGATAGAGGGAACATAATTTTTTGAGTATTTCTCATGAACCCCTGAGCTACTCCATGCTGCCAAGGGAACCTACCCCTGTTGTCAAAGCAATTAATTCTTCCATCATATCCTAAACTGCTGGCAGAGCAGACCCTTACCCTAATCTTCTGGCACAAGCTCTCTTTAGGATGCTGAGGTATGACCATGGACATGGGTGAAAGCCCTGAGGCTCTCTGAGCACTCAGAGGAGCCACTGCATGACCATCACAAACAACAGGCTTCCTCCTTTTATCTGCATATGGGTTCATTCAGTCTGTTCCTTGCACATGTGACTGTAGTAGGATCCTCTGCTTAAAGCCAGCCTCTTTCAGTGTGGTTGGGATTACACTGGGAGGTCAGTGGTTTGCTTTCTGGGTCACATAAATGCCACAGATCTCTGCCTCCAGCTTGGCTTTTACCAAGGAGGTTCATTGGGAACAGATGACCAAATTGAGGGCGATTTAGTCCTTGCACCGAAGAGCCCTTGCACGCTGTGAAAGCTCCTGGTGTAACACGCTCTTACCCTGCTCTACAAAACCCACCATGCTGCCTTTATCCCAGATTGCAAAGACCTCATCATAGCCCATCACCATCCTGCCTTCATCAACTGCTCCCTGGCACTGCATCCCCTGCCCAAGACAGATGCTCGAAGACATGAGTCGTGCTCAGTTGTCACACAGTGGCGGTGGTTTATGTTGTCAGCCATAACCCGGGTGCCTGGGTACCTACAGTGCAGCCTGGAAAGTCAATACCCTCAGAATGAGTCATATTTAAACATAGTTTGTTCTTGTTATGTAGAACATGCTGGTTCTCTCTCACCAAATGAACTCAGCTCAATGACAAACAGCTGTTGCCGCCACATTTTAATTAAAATGGAAGCCTGGCCTGAAAAGTTCTCCAGTTTAATATGCAACAATAACCACACTAAAGTGAAAAAAAACATGGGTAAGTTGAGAGGAGAAAGGAGAAACAAATGTTGTCTGTGCTATTGAAAATTTGCCTCTACATTAATTCCTGGAGACAAATCCAATTTTACGAGCTTCAGAATGGCAGCAGGTTACTTTGGAGAATGTCCAACCTTAAAAATCCTCTCAAGGTACTGATACACTGGGAGTACTCTCATAATTATGGTTATATTGTCCCCTCTGCACTTGAGCATGGAGCTGTGCTCACATTGCCATTCATCATGCTGTAAGTTCAACATTGTTCTCGTGTTAATTAGAGGCTATTTTTAGTTATCTCAAGGTTTTTTGCAGTTATTACTACAATAGGTGTGAATCAAAATAAAGCCTTTCCTATCCTTAAAGCCTTATTTTTGTCTGTGGAATTTGAAATCCCTTCCTGGTTTTGACTCTAGTAGTTGTGTTGTTGGGGATAGTTTTTACAGGGCTGCAGTTCTGCAATACCCTGTGAGCTGTAAATGCCCTGGAGATGTTTTACATGGTCTGTTCCCTGTGTTTTATTCCATTTTTCCATGTCCAGCATCAGTTGTCACCACCTAGTTCTTACTGTGCCACACTTTCTGGCTGAGGACGTGCTCTTTAGTCTAATGTTCTTGTTGATGAGGGCTGAGTCCCCAGGTAAAATGCTCCATCCTGAGTTCACAGTCCATAAGAGCAGCTGTAGTAGAGCTGAGTAATAAGCCCCACTGGATGTGAAGGGAGACAGATTGCCCTTGTACTATGTGTCTTTATGGGGACAAAAATAGTCTTTTCTTGCAGCTCACTCTCATGTGAAGGCCATTTCTTTAGCAGGAATGTTAAGTATTTATTGGATGTGGCTACAGGAGTTATTTCCATGAACTATTGATGACCTGATATAACTCTGAAAAGCATCAGAGCAGACCACTAGAGAATCACAAAAAGGTCAGCAGTAGTAAATTAAGATAATGTATTCACAGCTGATCCCCTAGAATCTGTACTTATGCAAAATAATTTCAGGGAAGATTTCTTTTAATTATCACTTTTGACAGCCACTTTGTTTCCCCAGAAACCCTCCTTCCTCCTCTGCTGCCTGTGTGCAGAGAGTGAACCCCAATGTGGCAAAATGAAGCATCCACAGCCTGTTTGGAGATGAACTGGACGTACAAGAAAGGCAGCAGTGAGTGTTATTCTTTGCACCCCCATCTCCTCTTCCAGCTCTATGAGCCAAAGGGTCTATGGGAAGTGTAGAAGAAGCTTGGAGAACTAACAAAGGGCAGGAGCAGGGACAGGTCTCCTCTAGAGACTTTGTACATGCTGGTTTTGCTGCCTTTGGAGGCTTCACCACTTCATAGAGCACAGACTTTCAAGGCTATAATTCTGATTTTAGTTTGTGTTTGTCTGACAACTGCTCTGTGGAGAGCTTGGCCTGGCTGAAACCTCCTTGATGATGGGTTTTGCATGAATAATAAAAGACACAGTTGTAAATGCACTGGGTAAGATCTAAATGGGCAGTATTTATAAGTTCTTTTTGCTTAAAAGAGTTTATCATTGACCTATGGAAGAAGTATTTTCATTGGTTTAATAGATAATGAAAAAAAATATGTAAATGTTGATGCATAGAGTTTGGTTTGAAGCCAGATCTCTCCACAATATGTTGCAGAAGAGGAGCAGCCCTCAACCGTAGGCACTGGAAATCTAACTTCCAGAAAAACCTATGATTTTCTGAAGTGAGAAATTAGCAATAAACCCCCCACAAATAAAATTCCCCTTTAATGATAGCAATGATAACAGATTTATAACAAAGTGGCCACAGAAATCAGCATGATCTGTGCTAAACGTTTCTGAATTTCTGTGTTTTTAAGAAGGGCCTTTGCCAACAGGTATTTTTACGTACAAATAGAAAAATCGACTGATGGTTAAGAAATTCAGTTTCCTCCAATTCCCCTGAATTCCCATGTTTTTGGAGGAAGCACTAACACTCAGCAATCCAGAATCACACTGCTTTACCTACATTAGCTGTGAGCTGCCTCTAGACTCACCAGCTGCCCACCGCTATCCAGCCAGATCGCACGGGGCGGTGGGAGCCCTGCTCTGAGAGAGGCAATGCCATACAAAACGCCTGCCCAAATGACATCTGTTTATTCTCCATAATCTTTGCACCATGATCCAGAAGACTGATGATAATCCAGGAATAAATGTGTACCTTTTTACACAACATTAACTTACTGTCTTCTAGCTTGTCAAGCAGCTTTGGGATTTACGATGTGTTTATCGTATGCCTCACCGGTTTCATTCCAGCTAGGGGACTGCATCTTTATTTTTTTTTTTTACCTTCCACCTTTGAGCACTGAATTTGGCTTAGTGGAGGATATTTGGTAATGGATTTTAGCTCTACAAGAGACTGATTTTGTGCATTGTGAGGGCATGTGGGGGAAGCAGGGGTGGAATTGAAGGGAGAGAAAATGGCCATTCACAGAAAGCAAGTTTTCCACTCCAGCAGGGATGAACATCTCTTCACGTCACGCTGTGCATCAGGGCTGTGAAGCTGAAGTTCCAGGTGTCCAGAAGTATGCTTATTTACCAGAGTTCTCAATTTCAAGTCTTTAGGCAGTTTTTGGCTTGTAGGTAACTATTTTCCCCATTCTTCTCACTAGTTCGCTGAGTTATTAGAGGGGCCGAAAATATCACAAAAGTTAAACTAGATTAATCAGTGGTTATGGAATAATTGATTTTTGATGAACTGCTCATGTAGCAGGTGCTTGGATTGTTCCTTAACACTCGCTATTTCCCCAGCTAATGCTCTCCACTGAACATGGTTTGCTTGGAAATGAAACAGAGCCCGTTTCCATCTCATTCTGTAGTGCTGTTAATGGCTCTTTAACTAAAATCTGTACAATTTTTATTTTAAACGATTCCTGAATGGACACAGCTGGATTCTCCCTCTGCTGAATTGATACTTCTCTTCTGCAGTTGATGAGGTGCCCTCAGTTAATCCTGTGGTTAGACATATACTACATAAACATGGATCTGATGTGCATTGCCAGTGCAATCTACAGCGAGTTGTGGCTAAGATTTATTCTGTGCTTTTCTTTTCATGGATAAAACTATGTGTGGAGAAGTCATGCCTGTTCCAAAGGTCATAGTGTGGACTCATGGCACACATTCTCCTTATCATTCACAGCCATGATGTGATAAGTGTCATGATGGGCTGGGCAAAAATGAACTGAAAAGGCGCTTATGCTTTTAGTGACTCATGACAGTTTAATTGGGCTCATCCACTCAAATATTCGGTCAAGTTTCTATTTTTGGGGTGGCTACTTTTATGACTGGAACAATGTTTTGCTATGTCTGATCAAGTCTGGGATTTTTTTAACCATCTATTTCCAAAGAAAAAGGAAATAAGGTGGTACCTGAACAGGTAGGCATGGCACGCGTGTCAGCGGGGATGAGTGTCACTAAATACCCTCTCATCAGGCAGATAGTCCTCAACTGGCCAAGCCCTGCAGTGCTGGTCCCAGCTTTCCTCTTTAGACCTTGTGCCTGTTGCCTTCTCTGTTCCTGAGAAGGAGCTTCACCACAATTCCTGCCCTGGGAAAAGGGAGGTGTAACACAGGTCCCACAGCAGCACAGCCATTAGTCAGCTGCACAGAAGGAAGAAAACGGATTTTAAATTTTTCTTCTTAACTCTTATCCCTTTATTATAACTTGCTCTGTCCTTGCAGCACAGGGTTGCACACTGGCCTGTGACAAAATTTAGAACATAATCACTTAGGGAATCAAATGAAGCATTTCCTTTCCATAAGTTCTGTGAAGGCAGACATATGGCATGTGTTTAAGAGCTGCGTAAGCTCCTGAAGTAAGTGTTAAATAGAAAATCAGTGTAATAAGTGCATCACTCTTCTTTTTAATGCTAATACAAATATAGCTACAGATTTTGGATCCTTTATAGGTTGTCATAAAGTGCAGTGATTGAGTGATTCTGCTTCCTATTGCTTTGTCTTTAATTAATTCTGGATCAGAATCTGTTATGTTTGTTAATTGTAGCAGCTTTCGCTAAAGGAATGAGGTTGGGGAAATATTGTCAAAGCAATTTTGGATTAAAATGGGATTAATAACTGTTGCAAGAGAGGCATATAATGTGCTTTTGTGCATGTCAATGTCAAAATGCCAATCTTGTTCTGCCATATTTCTTGGGGCAGTCTTTATTTATTGGCTATATCTAAACAAAGACAGATTGAATGCCTTAAATAAGTTGATTCTTTTATTTGGATCTTTTAATGATTCTGAATCACAGCTTGTAACTCTGCTACATCCTCTGCTGTGTTAAATCTTGCCAGAAACCTGAAAGTGAATTTTAAAATGTTCCAGACTGAAAACAGTGCACAGTCATTTTAGGAGCTTGTGGAGCCAGGCTGCACCAGTTGTCTGCCTGGGCAGTGACTTTCCCCTCCTGTGCAACAAGGGCCAGGCTAATACATGGCTTGTGGTACATCAGTGTTGCACCACTTACATGGGTACATACCTGATGCATGTCAGGTTTTAGATCCAGTGATCCATTCCTGCTGAATTTAATGAAATTGGGCTCCACTATGAGCACTTCCAATCAACCCTGTACACTGATTATGTACAGGTTATTTACCAGTATCTTCCTCAGTAGCTAGGAACAGAAACATTTCCTATCATAAGCAATATCAGTTTGATACTTCCAGTCTTGCAGTAGAGTTGTAGACTTGGCCTCTCACAGATTGGTACCACCACTGTTTCCCAGTGGTCTCAGGATAGTGTGTCCCTCCAGTACCACTCGTGTCCATACAGTGACATCCATGGAGCTTGACAGAGATCCTCAGATTACTTTTTGTAGGAATCTGACAGCCCAGTGCAGTTCTGAAACCAGAAGTTACCAGCAAATTAATCAACAGGTGACAGTGGTTTGATGATGAGTTCTCAAAATGTATTGAAGAGAAGCCATGTGCCATGTTTGACTCATCTGAACTTCTGGGAACATGGTGCTGGTGGACAGTTTGTGACATAGAGGGCACAGGAGATGGAGATGCTCCTTGTCTGGTGAGAGTTGGTGGCAGGGGTGCAGGAGAAGGCATCTGGTTTGACCAAGACCAACTTCCAGCTGAAAAAAAGTGCTTTTATGGCCAACTCACCCAAGTTGTTGAGTGGTGTCAGCCTCACGTGGAGTTGATGTTCATGTTCACAGCCCTTCCTGGGGATGTTCAGCATGCAAGGGCAGGTACCACGAGGAGCAACTTCAATCCCAGTGGAAAATAAGTGATGCAAAGCCACTTTTCTGGGCTATTCTGGTTTTTGTAACTCTTGTGTAAAGGAAGTGGATGAACCCAATTTCTCTGTGACCATTCCCTTTGCCTGCAAATAAACACAAAGCAGAATCTTCTTGTAGTTGTAAGTGAAGGGTTTTTAGTTGCAGGTTCAAATATGTGTAAGATTTGTTTGGTTTTGGTCTTAGGACTTTGTGAGGCCTGCTTTGGTTTCCTCACGTGTTTTGTGGGGGGGTGGGGTGGGTTAGAGATACACAAATTGTGGTGCTATCTGCTGTGATTAATGCTCTGTAGGAACCTCTTCATGGTTATGGAATTATGGCATGTTTGAAGGTTCTGACATAGCAGATAATTTTCCCTTATTTCCCATGCCCCAGCAGACAGAAGATTTAGATTTGCTGACACTCCTTCTGAGGAGCTGCAGCCCTGGTCCTCAGAGCTGGGATGTCGTGATGCTGGGGATAAGCTTAAATAACCTCTGGCCATGGGCAGCTTATCTAAATGAAAACTCAAGTTCTAAACCCTTTGGAGTCTTTCCCATCACTCCTGCAAAAGCCCAAGAAAAAACAAAATGAAGTATTTCAGTTTTCAGTTTAAAGGTGTTGCAGGTATTTCAGTTCAAAAAAAAATAAATTTAGATGGCAGATTATGGGAAGGAAAAAAAAAAGCTTCAGTGTTTAAAAAGGACATATTGCAAAGTTCAACAAACAAAACTGATCAATCCCATTCTGGTGGAAATATCAACTAAGCTGCTACTTCTCAGATCCCCATTTCCCTCGGAGCTGCTCACCATTCCCCTCTTCACCTCAAACCTGTCGTAGCACGTCGGGGGTGCCGCAGGGCTGGGCTACATCTGTCTTGGGAAATGATCAAACTCTGTTAACACACAATACCCCTCGATTTAGCAGGGTCTAACGCTTGATCTGATGCCTGTGGGAGTCAGTGTGAGCCCTGGTGCACCTCAGCATCCCCTGCAGCCCCATCCTGGCCAGGTACCTTGGCACAAACCTCCGCGCTCCCGTTCC
Organism: Heliornis fulica; assembly: GCA_013399135.1. NCBI lineage: Eukaryota > Metazoa > Chordata > Aves > Gruiformes > Heliornithidae > Heliornis > Heliornis fulica. The sequence goes on along the minus strand of VXBZ01004941.1, from coordinate 282,863 downwards.
GCTGCGGCGTCCACGGAAGGGACCGGCACGTGGCCGGGAGCCACCCTGGGTATGCACAGAACTTCCAAGGAAAATAATCACAGGAGCATCTCTTTAATGAGAGTCAAAGTTCTGTTCTTTGCAGACTTGTCTCGGGCATAAATTGAAAACCAAACACCCAAGAAGTTTGTTATAACCCCGCTGAAAGTCTCCAGGATTAATGTAGGCAACATTCTGAATTAATTTTCCTATTAAATGGTTCCTTTCTTAAAAAGTAGGGGGGGAAAAAATTTTCACTGATAAGATTGTTCTGTGAACCATTCCTAATGAGCTGCTGTGTCATTCCCTTATGCTTTCTATTTGTCTTGTTTAGATCACTTCACTTTTAAGTATTCCAGTCTTTTACTGCTTGTTAAATGTTTGTTTTATTTTAACTGGGAGCCTCAAATAAATTTTAAAAGCTGCCAGAAAGCAAAACACTTTAGTTATTTATTTGTTTATTTAAATTGGCTTTTATTAAGGTGAGTGGATATATGAATGATTTTAACTTCTGTTTCTGTAAGGTTTATAATCCAAATTCCATTTTTCACTATATGTCCTCCAAAGCCTTTTCTTTCTTACCCCTGAGAATGTACTTGAATTCCACAGGGGTTTGGAGGCTGTAGGACCAATGCTGGCTGTAAGGCAGGCCTTAAATCTGCAGAGCAATATTCTTCCCTGGACACACAACCTGCTGCTTTTGAGCATATGCTGTAGTAGGAATGACAAAAAAATACTCATTTTTCATTTACACAGAGGTGGGTCTTTATGGCAGGTACCACACTGTGAGGAGTCCCTCGGCATCACTGATGCTTCACACAACAGCCACCACTGGGTCACGGTATCTCTGCTTCAGGTGGCAGCTCTGGATTCCTTCCACCACAGTGAAACACTCAGGTGGGTATGAAAAATATTTATAACTCCCTGGAAACCATCTTTTGAGGTGCCTTTAAAAAAAGGAGGGATGAACACTGAAGGGGAGGGGAATCTTTCAAGATAAAATAGAGTAATTTTAAATTGCTTCAGGCCAAAACAAGGCTTTTATTCTCTGACTGGTTAATTCGAGGTGACTCTCAGGGCCTTGAACATCTTAAAACATTGCAGTGATTAAGATTATATATTTTTTTGGACAAGCATATTTTGCCAGCATTTTGTGGGATTCACATTGTCTTAGGTGGTATATATATATTTTTTTTTTCCATCCCTGTGCATTTTTTCCCCATTTTGTGAGAAAAGACCAGATTCTTGCTGAGTGATGTCATCCACTTTCAATGCTGGATGCCACATCATCTCCCACCTCTCTTTTAGACTGAGGTTTCTAGAACAATGTCACCACTACCCAGTTCCCCCCCATGGGTGCGGGTGGGGGCTCAGCACAGCGCTCACCCCCCTTGTGCTAGTGGGTGCCCTGGGTGGAATACCCAGGCTGCCTGGGGGACCTTCAACAGCGTATTTCATGGCACTGAGGTTCTGCCTCCATAAATTTCAGTTAGAGGTCTTCAGCCTCCCAGTGTGTTCTAAGGAATTGAGTAAATTAGAAAAGCCACTGAAGCACGAGCTTTCCCCTCGCCTCGATCAGGTAATTCCTCGCTCTGTATTTATCCGAGGAAAGAAGAACTTTCACATCCCAGTGATCCCACTTTCTACTCTTTTTACACTATGAAGTATCATAATATTGTTTAATAGTGTCACACTTACATTTCATGGTCTAATCCACTTTTCTTTTCCATTCCCCCTGTATTTTATGTAGCTTGAAGTCTTTGAGGCTGGAGGACGTGCTCCCGAGACAGGCTCCTCCCTGCGCCCGGTGAATAAACCAGTGCTCAGGCACTCGTTAGGATCTTTCCTTTTTCTTTTCTTTTACTGAAACAGTGCAAACTTTGAGCTGTAAAGGATTATAATGTCCTGTGTGTAATGTACATTTTCCTTACCTTTCCCATTATCTGCTGCACAGCATAGCACATTTGTCACTGGTTTCCTTTCCTTCTGGCTTAGCGAGAATCTCGGCTTTTCGGAATACGCTGTTTCTGTCCTTTGTGTCTAATCTGTGCCCTCTATTTCTCTCCCCCTCTTGGAGATAAAACTGCATTTTGCTGCTGTTGCAGTTCCAGATGAATTTGATCAAGATAGAGGAACTGACTCATCACCTTTTCTCCAATCTTTAGGAGCTGTGCTGGTACGTGTGTCCTGGAGGAGCCGGGATCAGCACCGTGCGGTGTCGGCTTGGCTTGCTAAGGGAGGACAAAGGGGATTTGTGCTGTTTTCTCCCACATGGTGCTGAGGCTCCTGATTCTGTTGATTTTTATCTTCTGTAAATGGAGAAAGAGGAAAGATGCTAAACTGGTGGCTCTGGGAAATTTTAGGATGAGTGCTGAAGCGTGTCGTGAAGCACAAAGCTCCCCTCAGTGTGTTCTGTGTATAATATACCAGCAGTGTAATACAGGTGCTCTCTCCAGGGAATTGCCTTGGGACCTGTGTCCAATTTTCTGTCCCATGTAATGCTAGACCCCTTTATGAGACTCGCTGTACCACTGCAGGTCTGGCATAATAACAGAGCTCCTCACTCCACCTTAATAATTTGCCTCATAATTCAGTTGAGATCGATGATAACTCTGTCTGAAGGCCGTTGAGCCGCACCAGGGCGGCATGAAGTGGAGTTCAAATTGAGATGTTAACCTGTAGGAAGTGCTGCTGTAACAAGCAGGGCCACTTACTCAATCCAAATGCCACGGTTGTGTGCAAGATGTGGGCAAAGGTCAGCGTGGATTCCAGGGGAATTGGGAGGTGAGTTTCTGCAGCGATTGCATTTGCAAAAAGCCCTATGAAATAGGTTTCTTTTTATATGGTTGTAAGCAGCACATTCTTCATCCTCATGTGAACCTCGTGAAGTTTGGCAAGGGTCTACACATGAGTCAGGACAGTCCCAAACACAACTACAGCTTGGGAGAAGAACTGGTGGAGAGCACTTCAGCAAGGTGGGTTGGGGAGCAGGGTTTGGAGCATGATGATGTTTTTCTTTGGAGATTCACTTTAATTAATGCCCAGGCCAGGTAAGTTGTTTGGTTTTGCTTCTTTTTTTTTCCTGGAGAACAGTGTTTGTTCCAGCAGTTCTGCTCTGGGCACTACTGTTGCTATGCAGCAACCTTGACTTCGGGGTTTTTCAGATTTTGTTTTGAGCAAACACCTCCAAAAAATGCAAAGATTTTTCTCTGGTTTGTTTGGCTTTACTGGTCTGTGTTTAAGGCTGCAATCTGTGCTATTGCCAGACAACTGAAAACATTATGATTCCCAAAGAAGAGTCTGTGGACATTGAAAGGAAAAGGAAAAGCTGTTGTGTTATGCAAAAGAGATGTTTCATGTAGCTGTGTCTCTCGAGACTGTAATTCCTTGATTTCATGTTTATCATTCAAACCAGTGGAAGATACAAGTCCTTCACTGCTGTTTGTCATGTAGGTAAATACCTTTTTGAATTTATGCTTTTTATGGCAAAATGAGGATGAATAGTAAATGTAACAATCCTCTGAGAGCAAAATGAATGACTTAAAAACCATGCAGAGTTTTCTTGTATTTGTAATGTTTCTATTAAGATTATTTTTTGAATTGCTGATTGCCTTTTCTATTTAATGTTAACTTTTTTGTTTGAATGGATGGAGTTGTGCAACATAGAGGCAGTCAGTTCTCATTAAAATACACAGGAGTATCAGGTAGAAACTGTATACATTTCATATATGTATGGAAGGAGTTTTAACACATCCTTTTATGCTACAAAGTGGCTTCTTCTAGTGAGTAATTGCAAACTGGCAGCAGATTTTGTCAGAGATGATTTATTGTCTTTTTTCTGATAGGTAGAGAAACAGACTTTTAGCTTTCAGCTCTCCTTCTATAACCCACTAGATCATACTTCTGTGTTTCACTTATGATGAAATAGAAACAGATTCAGTGACTTGGGGGAGCTATAGATGTGGTGCATTGAATTATGGTGTCAGAAACTGGTATGAAAAATTCACAAGAGTGTGAATTTACATTGCCATAATGTTTGACACAGCTTTCTGAGTTTTGAGGCTTAAATGTGATGATGAAAGGGGATGGAAAGACACAGAAAGAAGGAATTAAGAGGATGGGGAGAATATTGGGATTGCATTTTTGGTTATTATTGGTTTAAATGTGCAGATGGGTTTCCCTGAAGGAAAGAGAGATTGGGCAGCTCTGACTGAGCCTGTTGAGAAACCTTCCTCTCCCCCGAGCCTGTTCTCCCTTCACGGGAACATGTTCTCCAGCAATGTCACAATATTTATTGCCAGTATGGAGGGAACTATTACAGGTCATACTGGGACACACTTTCTTAAGCAGCTCCTTGAATGAGAAGGACAAGGTCCCTAGTCTGAGGAGTGCATGATCTGACTTTAATCACGATGGGATAAGACAGGAGGTGACAATCAAATGTTGGGGATCGAGTGCAGTGAAGAGGGTCGGGTCTTGGTCTGAGCCACCATCTTTCTTTTTGAAATCAGAAAGCAAAGGATTTGCTTTACTCAAGCAATTGACAAGGCAAATGAAATTACTTTACCTGAATATTAATGTTAGCAAAGCTTTATTCTACTTGCAGGAGGGAACAATATTTGAAAATAAATTCCCAGTGGGGTTAGAATAAATGTGAGCTGGGTGAGTGTGTGCGTGTGCAATGCTTAACTGCCTCTGGCATAAGATAAAACCGAAATGACTGTCCTGGAGACTGTGATCTAACTGGCATTTGTGTTAGTCATGTCATTTGAAGCTAGTAAATATACTTATGCTAAAGGTCTGCACCTCGCAAGTCTGAGATGATCTGAAATTTTCCTATTAAATTTTGACTCATCTTTGCAAAAACATCACCCTCATACACTTGACCTGGTGTTGTACTTGACTTCTGAAATTCAGAGCTTGTACCTGGCTTCGGTGCAGAACGATGTGGAAAGGTGGTGAAGATTTCAGTGGAGTTACAGACTTTGTTCAAAAGGTGTGGAGCCTCCAACTTCTGGCAATCTAAACCAAAAACAGTGTCCCAATGACTTATTAATAAAACAGTTTCAGCTCCCAAGTATTTTCCTTGAGTTTGTTTTGCCGAGGCTGAGAAGCCACAATTGGAAATTACACCTAATTTTTCCCTTTTTGTTAAATAACCAAGATGATATTTCATATATGACACTTAGCATCCCATTTTTGGTCTCAGCTCGACCTCCTCAGGGTTTGGAGCCTTTGATGTCATTACACATTGTGCATTTCACAGAGCCTTTGTCTTGGAGGAGATTTCTGCCTGAGAGACACACACACACGCGCGCTCACATGTAGGCGCTGTCAAAATATTATGGGCCATCCTAAATTATTTGGCAGCAATGGGAAAAACACCTGCTTCCTGAGAACATTTCTTCCTTTCAATTATCCACAAGAATTTTTTTTTTTGGAGATGTATTATTTAAAAAGGTAATGACAACCTGAGGTAAGAAGTAGCTAATTTTTGATTCTTCTTGTTCCGCTACTTGACATCAGGCTGCATTGTTCTGCTTCCCATTTAGCCATGTGCAAGTGGCTTTCACGAGGTGGAGGGAATATATCCTGCTCTTCATCCATTGCATCTGTGCACTACACAGTATAGGAAACCTTCTAGGACTTGCTGTGCAACAAATGCAGCTTTTGAATTATAAATACATATGAAATATGCAAAGAGATAAAGTTGTCATGAGCAAAGAGAGAGGACGAACGTGAGATCTGTGTCTTGAAACCACAGAGCTTTTATGTGCAGTGGTAATTTTTTGCAAATGAATTAGTAGGATGATAGTATGAGGTGCATCTTCAATAGCCTGAAGATGTTGGGACTTTAGATTGTTAGTCAGCACGACTCTTGAAAGGGACTTTTTTATTTGGCTTTCAAAGTGGTATCTAATATTCACATTTGTCCTGTGTCTGTCTAATTAGACACACAACTTCTTTAGATACATAACTTCAGGATGCACAAAGCATTTTTAGATTCTTGTAGGCTTTATTAGTGGTTGTTTCCTGACAGTCATTTTGAGATGAGAATATCAATCAACTTGACAATATTATGGTCTGTGTAAGCAGGAATACCCAGGCAGGGGCACTCTGCCTCCTCTTACACATCTCTGCAAATATAACCCAAGGAGGGCAGGAGTGGGAATAAGCTATGAGGCTTTTATCTATTCCGTGTTGAGGCAGGTCAGTAGAAGACTTCTGCCAGGATAATTGTCATTGGTTGGTATGAAGGGTGGGATCTGAGTGGAAATGCTCAGGACCAAGGTCAGTTGTCAGACAAGTGAGGAGCCATCTATCAAGCTAAGAGGAACCAGTGACAGGACAGGTGGTGTTAAGGATTGCAGAACTCCAGACTGGTTTGGGTGGGAAGGGTCCTCAGAGCCCCTATACTACCCACCTGCCATGGCAGGGACACCCCTCACCAGCCCAGGGTGCTCCAAGCCCCATCCAGCCTGGCCTTGAACCCTGCCAGGGATCCAGGGCCAGCCCCAGCTTCTCTGGACACCCTGTTCCAGGGCCTCCCCCCTCCCTGGGCAGGATTTGTGTCCCCCAGCTCCTCTCCCTCTGCCCTCCTTGTCTTATCACACTGAGTGATACATGAGTGGTGCTGCCTGATGTGTTTTGGCTCTCACAGATGGCCTTACCTCAAGGGCAGTCAAGAACTGGGGAGCTCAACAGGAGAAAAAACCATCACGGAGATCTGCTGGGCAAAATGATGCCAGAGAAGGGTCAGGCTTTGGGGTTCTACCATCACCTGCAGCCCTGCTGTCTCAGGAGAGGGTTTTGTGGGGACAACTGGAGGTTGACAAGCTTCAGATGCTTCAAGACATTTCTATTTACTTGTTTCTTTACTGGACATCTCACCAGACTGAGTGACATTCAGTTCACTCCAAAGTTTTCCTAGTCCATAAAGAAAGCAGTGGCAAAGCAGAGCTCACATGAGGAAAGGGGATGGAAACAGCTCCTGCTTGCTAGTGGGAATGTAGATGTTTTTATGACATCTGGTGGTCATAAAATCACAACTACTTTAAGTGAAAATAGTGGTTGGAAAAACCTTCTGGGGAAAATTCTTCCTTTTAAGGCATGTACTCACATATATATGTATATGCACCTTACATTTATACATATATATTTATTGTCTTGGACATTTGTGTTCTCTACCATCTGTTGCTTTATGTCTTATGCATATTTATTGTCTGGAGTTAAAGATAATCCCATTCATCAGAAAAAAGCTCTACAAAATGTTAAAGATGGGATGGGGGGAAGGGGAGGGGAGGAATCTTTATTTAGCAGGGAAATCTAATTGAAAGTAGTGTAAAATATGTTGGCATAATAATTACATAATTTGGCCCACATTCAACAACACTTGAGATGACACCACATATTTTCCCTTGCAGTGTTTGCTGTATTCAGCCCAATAATACCAGTCACGTTGTTCCTGTGCCTTTGTGTTCAGTATTCGAGGAGTTTTAAACCAAAAGGGAATTTGACTGTGTGCTGCAGGCACTGGGAGGGGGATGTGGCAGGATTTATTTGCTTTATTGCTGGCCCAAGGGAATGCATGCTTGCTGCTGAACAATATGATGTCGTGGAACTGGTGCAGTGGGTATGGAGAAAATTACTGAGTTGGCTGTTGTGATTAAAAAGATAGCTCATAAGGCTTCGTTCTAGCTAAAATAAATGGAAATATTATGATTAAATTTAGTTGGCTTGGATGTGGCTCGTTGTGTGCTGTGCTTTTTTTTTACAAAATACCTCCTAAACATCTAAGGACTTTGTAATACTTGTCACAAGTTTTTCCTTATACAAATGATAGTGCTGGCTCTTGCCTGACCCAAATTATTATGATAGTAAGAAATGCAAAAACCCAAGTTAAATTACTCCTTAGGAGAGTTTTCAGGCAATGGACACTTTTCCATGAATATTTCATACAAAGCTATAAATAATTCTGTTGGATTTTGAAGATCAGAAAGTGACTACTTGGATGATGTAGGGCATTTATGTAAGCCTTATCACTTTGTGCATGCTGTACGAGACACGCTCATTCATGGAATTCAAGTCGTGTGTGGGTAAATTCGACGTTTTCCCTTAAATTTCTTTTAAATAGCTATTTGTTTCGAATGCTTAAGAGCAGAATAGACAAATATAGCAACGTCATTCAGCACCACTGCTACCTGAGAGCTGCACACACTGAAATGTTTTTCACAAAGCTTTTGCTTTTCAAGAATGTTTTATTCATTATTCTAATAGCGGCGCTGAATATATTGTGCTCATAGGATGCAAGTTTGTTAGAATGCTGAAGTGGAGTCTCTCTAAACTTTCATTCAAATACAAAAATCAGACTCATTGGATTGAATTTGCCTCCTTCTGAACTGATTTGGGTAGGTTTTTCTTTTTTTTTTTTCTATAAATAGTGGTAATATCTTCATATTAATATGGAGAAATGAAAAAGGCCTACAGGTGTTTTTCCTTAGTGTCACTGTTCCTGAAGTTTAGCCAGTCAAAAATTTTGTTATCCATCTAATAAAAATCAGATTTCTTTATTGTAAAGAAAAACTTGGAAAGGTGCTTAGTTTCAGCCAAGAACACAACCCAAATACCTGAAATTTATTGATTGATGAAGGAAAGAACTCATGATTCTGGGGATGGCTCTTCCATTGAGCATAACCATTAGTTCCAGCAGCTTCTGCATGCCCAGTTTTGATCTTCATCAACAATAAATATTAATGCAATTAAGGTAATCTCATGGAAAATACCAGCAATCGAATGCCTATATCCATAGCTTAAATCTTCTGTTGCCTTTCAATATCTGTTATTTGTTCCAATCCCATCCTGCTTTTCTACAACTCTTAAGAAATTGTGATGGTCACTTTCTTCCTCTCCACTTAGGTTTTTCCCTCTTTACCACATTACAAATAGGATGCTTTATAACATCTCTAAGATGTATTTAATTACCATTTTTCACAGTTTATGTGATCTCTTTTGAATGCCAAATGCACCACCAGTTCCTGATAAATCTGTACAAGAGCCAAGAGCTTTGCAGCTTCTCCCTGTTTACAGGTAATCTTTTAGCAGGACAGTAGATAGTACTTGAATACTGATTTGATAGATACCACGAAACGAGGACAGAGGAAAATGAGTTGCAAGCAAAGCAAAGTTGCTAGACCAGAGTCAAGAAGGTAATTTATATGGAAAAAAAATTTGTAAATAAGTGCAGAAGGAGGTGGGACAGCCATAAAATCTCCTGCAAAAAGCTTTGGATGAAGCACTGACAGCAGGTGGAACAGATCCCGCCAGCCAGATTCTCCCAAAGTACCAAGAAGAAAGTAGGAGTGCTGGTAGGCTGGGGACACTGTCCCCTTTGATTATGTTTTTTTAAAATTTATTGCTGTTGCCATCCCTGTTGGTCCTCCAACCCTTTTACAGCTGGTCTGTAAACTGGCTGATCTTTCTGACGCCATCTGGCTGAAACACAAGGCTGAGAGGCCTGGATCAGGTTGGGATGAAACCACAGTGGACCCTTGGGCCTTATTTAGGAGACACAGAGTGAGATAAACACAACAGAACTAAAGGGTCCTTCTCAAATTTATCATATGAACCACTGACATTATCTGTGTGCAAATAAATTGGCTTTCCAAGACGTGACATCGCTTTCACCATAAAAATATCCTGCCTCAGGCTTTTTTTTTTTTAAGACACTTTCAAAGTAGGGTGGAACTAAAATATTAGTTTAAAACTGTTCAGGGAAAAGGTGCTGGGCTTCTTGCACAATCAACTGTGTTGCTTTTTATAGTCCTTCCCCACTCTCAATCATTTAGCAGCTCCATTTCCCGAAATACCAGCGATAACTCTCTCTCCAGTCTTTGCCTGTATGGATATTTGCTGTGATACCTTTTCATTTCTCAAAATAACTAAGGTAAAACCCCTCATCACTTGCTCACTGTTTTGCTACAAGAGTAGTCAAAACTATGATTTTCAGACAGAATCTTATCCCTTAGCCCTCGCTGCAGACACTCGCCCATCTCCCATCACCTGCATCCCTTGCTGTGAGTCCCGCAGCAGCCCCTGATGGGGTTTTAATTTGCTGCAGTTATTTCACATTTGTGCTTTCTTGTACCTTGACATTTACCTGTTACTGACCTCTGGCAGCACAGGGCTTCAAACAGCAGGAGAAACTTAATGAAGCCCTTTGCATGTCTTCCGTGGAACGTGGAAGCCTGTTCGGCTGCCGCTGCTCTGAATCTGGCCTTATTTTCATTTATATCTTCCATAGCCACAGGTAACGTTGCAGTGGGTTCTTTCCTTGCTTTTGTAAATTGAATCTCCAGTCTGCTTCTAGGTCCCCTCAGGAACCTGTGGCTGAAATTGTTTTTCTGTCCTGCAAAACACTTCAGAAACTTTCCACTCCTGAAATGAGGTGAGTGGGGACTGGTGCTTTATTGGGGCTTTCTCTGAAAGTAACGCCCCACGTTTCTGGTTATTTCAAAGCACTTTGTGTTGAGTTTGAATTTTAACTCTTTTATTTACATTATAAAATGAGAAGTATTTTTGAGCTTCACATTCTGTCAGTTCAGGAAGTTTTTTATTTCATCTTTTTCTCATAGTTTGGGCATTTATGGTATTTCCAAAACGAATGTATTTGCTTGAAAAAAGTGCATCCATTTCTTGTTCTGTGTAATAGATCTGGTGGTTGTGCAGCTTTGTAATGGGAAATTATCCCTTTGGAGGTTTTATTTGTGTTTAGTTAAAAAGTGTGCATCTTTTACCTGTCTATACTCAAGAATAACTTCTGATGTAGACAATTAAGGAGATTAATCTTTTACAGCCTAATAAAAAATTCCCAGGGAGAATGTGTCTATGAAAGGGTTAACTGTAATTATTTTAGCACCCCAAACCTCTTGCCCTGTGTTCAGCAGAGACCATGTTACTTCTTGCAAAGTGCCTCACGTGAGGCAGCCCTCCAAGAGCCCCAGTCAGATGGGATAACTGGGGAAACTGGTGCTGAAGTGGTGGGTTGCCACTGAACAGCTCCCTGTTGCTGTGAGGCCGGAGTGCTGTTTGGGAAGAGGCTGTGATTTGTATTTCTGGAAATACTTTCTGTTCCCAGTGGGAATTTCTTTCCTTCTCTGGAGCCTGCCTCAGTGCTTAGCTCAGTGGCCCTTGTTTTCCCTTTGGTTTCCTCCTCCCAGTCTGTTCTTTGGCATTTTACTGGATGTCACTTTTATTCCATTTCATTTCTTTGACTCCAGACAATTGGGTTTTGCATTGGCATTTTCAGTGTGAGTTTTATGGTTATAATGAATAAGGGGTTTGGTTTATTTGATTTGATCTTGGTCAGAAGTCTGGTTTGGCTTCTTTTGTCTTCCTTTTATTGTTCTGTTTTCTGAACCATGTTATGGGATGGTTTAAATCTCCCCTGCTAGCATTCTTCTGTGTATCAAAGCATCAAATCCTTGCCTACAGCTGTCCCTGGTCTTCTTCCCACTCCTTCTCATTCTTCTGGCTTCTCAACCATTCCACAAGATTTACAGCCCATTACTAATGGCTCCTGTGTTCTTCCAGGAGGAGTTTAACCATTCCATGCTGAGTCGAACGCTTTGCACTTCTCTAAGCGATCCCTGACCTCTGTTTTTGTCCCCAGCCCTTTCTCTGCTGATGCTCAGGGTGGCCCCCTGGTCACAGGTAGCTGATGTATGAAGACAGAGGCAAGTCAGGTGCCAGCCACATCTTTGCTCTTTGTGATTCTTTGTGTTATTTGCTTTTCTTTCTTGTTGAGGATCTAACAGTCCCTCCCTCCTCCCCGTGTTCCGGGCTGGCAGAGCCTTTCTTGCCCTACCTCCTTTGGCACTTTAGCCTTTATTTTCTTCTCTATATACCAGAAGAAAACTGTCAAGTTTCAGAAGCCTTTTTAATGACTTTCTGAAGCAAACCCCTTTAAAAAAGAAAAGTTAATCACTCCCAACTGCCTATACACTGCACTTTAATAGCTGTCAGAGGAGTTCCTTTCCTGACCTGGAGGAACTGTTCTTTCTCTTCATGTCAGTATTTTTTTTTTTCCATAAAATTGGCCTGTTACGAAGAGAATCATACATGGTGTGGTTTGTGTGGGTCTTCAGTGACACAATATTTCACTGCTGTTCTTTCTGGGCAGCACACATTCCACTTTCAGAGAGCAAAGCATAAAGATCCTTTTTCTCCTTCCAAAAAAAAAAAAACCAACCCCCAAAAAAAAAACCCAAACAAAAAACCAGAAAAAAAGGAAGGTTCAAAATTTGGAGCCAAGTAACTTGTAATCTAAACTCCAACAGTCCTGGGGGCTGTCAGCTTTTGCTGAGGAAGATGGAAACCCATGTGCTCATCACTTACTGCTGCCTATCTCCATGGTCTGTTTGCCCACTCCTATTTCAGGTATATAGTATGTACTACATATGACTACTACACCCTACAACACTAATCCTAATGGTTTTAAAGTTACACATTGCCATAGTGATGACCCTTGTCTTTCTTACTGAGGGTTGGATGTATGGAGATGGCAAAGCAGGGAGGCCAGCTGAGATGCCTGTGAGTTTGTCAGTTTATTGTATTTAAAACAAGAATTTGAAGCCACAAAGCACAAGCTTTCCCCATACTCAAAACTTTGCAAATATTCAGAAAAATTCCAATCTAGATATTTAGAGGCTGATGCTTTGATTGTTTGCCATTTCGTTCTAACACACAGAGCTCCATTAAGGGGTTGACAAACTATTTAAACAGCTCAGAGAAATTACTAGTTTTCCCTGCTCTCAATCATCTATTAATTCTTTTCCTTTTGAGAAGTGCAAAATTTTCTCCTCTACCTGTCAGGCTCTGTGTAATTAATGCTGTCTTCCCATTCCCCCAGCTCCCACATCCCTTCCTTCCCACCTCTCCACGACACTGTTTCCTTTGCAGGTTTGAAGAAACTGATTGTTCTGCTACAAAGAAAAAAAAAAAAAAAGTTTCAAACTATTTTTCATGTGGCAGCAGCACAGAACATCACTGGCAGCTTTTGCATGAAAACTGCTGCTAATTTTCTAAGGATGAATATAAACTTGCTGATTCCAGACCTCTCTGGGAGGTGGACTCTGCTCCAGCCCCTTCGGGGCCTGCAGAGGGGAACGTGGGGATGGTGCCCACCTCCCTGCTGCTCTCCTGGAGGACACGGCTCATTTGCCTCTCTTCCAGTGAAACCACACAACCCAGTAAAGGAGGGTGGAGGAGGAAAGCAGTCCTATCTTGCTGATGTGGAATGGGAGGGTGATGGGATACTTGGCAGCTGACTTTTGAGTTTGGCTGATTGGAACTCCCAGCTGCCAGATTGGAGCTTACTCCAGGTCAACAAGGGACCTGTCACCTTTTTCCAGAAAACACAGGGGACACCGTGACTGGCACCCTCTGCACACAGCCACAGATCCAACAAATCCACCTTAAGTCTGCTATGAAACAAGCTTGACATTCAAAATCCAAGCTGAAAGGGCACATCTCCATTATAAGGGAAGTCTTTCTGGCATCGCTCAAAATTTCTCGTGGGATTTGGTGAAAATATTTGCATTATGGATCCAGATTTCAGACAGTATCCGAGTTTCTCTACAAATTATTACAAGGTTTTTGTTCTATTTTTTCCCCCTGCTCAGAAATGAAAGAATAAATGTTAAAAAATCTAATCTGTAGGTAAGTAATACAACATTCCTGACCCCAGAATACCACGAGGCTACAGAATAATTAACTGTGATTCTTTGTTTATCAACAGAATGAATGTGCTTTGAGAGGAGGTGATGCTGCTGGTGATGAAAGCACAGAAATCAGCTAAAAACCATGTCCTGCCTGTCTGATGGGAGGAGACTGGTTGAACTGGTGTGGATGTTTCTGCAGTGAATGATCTCTTCCTGGGGTTTAAAGGCAGTTGAGATGTACCTTACTTGTAAGGACAGGTGACTGTAACCTGGTATTGAAAACACAACAGCCCATTGAGAGGGGGGTGAGCTGGCTGTATTCCTCAGGGGTTTTTTACACTTCTGGCAGGTTTACAAATGTAAACCAAACATCCCTGGGTTTAGAGTGTATGTCCAGTTGCCATGGCTGTGGCTCTTCTGTGTTTTCATGGGAGGATTGTGCTGAGGAAAGCTGCTTCTGCCAAAGCAGGGAGACCAGCCACAACCTTTGGGGCTGCTCTGCCTCACGTCCCTGGCAACATCTCCCTCCTGCCACCTTGCTCAATCTGACCTTTCTGGTCCAGCTTGCTGGTTTTATGTAGCAAGAGGATTTCTAAATTAGCTTTTTCAGTTGTTTGGGTTTTTTTTTTTTTAATTGTCATAGCCTGTTTCTATTGTGTATGACTTCACTTGGCTATAAAATAGAGTTGAAGTCAAAATATCTCACGGATTTGAGCTGCATAATGCAGTAAAAAGGTGCTGGAAAGTAAATCCCCACCTCAGATGTCCCTATTGAACCCTTTCCCCTTTCCTTTCCCTTCTGACCAAGCCAGTGTATCTGCTAAGGAGATGCTTTACCAGGGAGCAAGAGGCATCAATGTGCCACACTATCAGTGTGGGAAGAACATGGCCAACATATACTGCAATTTGGAATAAAACTTGTACAAGCTGAGCAATGAGGGGTAATAACAATTCTCCTTTTACAGTATTTTTATGAAATTGCTACAGTTGAAGGGGGTGTGGAGCTGAAGTTTGGAGTTGATTTCTGCTTTACACAGCAGAAAGAAGATGTTTTTATTATTTTGAAGAAACCCATTAAAAATGAATAATTGGGTTTTATTTTTTAATATGGATGTTAAAGATTCAGAACAGGACCTGTTTCTTCCTGAGTATCCCTGTGAAGAGCTGCTTTGGCACTCTCTCTTACAGAAAACCCAAGCTCTTCTCGTCCCCCGCCGCATCGCTGCCGAAGGCAGGGGATGGCTGCAGCCATTTATAGCCACCGCTCCCCAGTGGGACGGAACTGGGAAATCTGTTGGCAAGAGCAGACTTTTCCTTATGTTTGCTGGTTTTCCAATATGTTCACTGAGTACTTCCAAGAAAAACACTTCCAGCCATGTCTGCCAGCCAGCAGCAGAAATGAAGGAGAGTTTCTTTTCTCCAGGATGATCTTACGGTGGGGGAGATGGCAGCCCCCAAAGCCACGGTTGGAATCGGCAGCTCGAGCGATAAGTTGTCGAGGAAGTGGAAGTGATGAAGTGTTGCTATTAAAGCTGTGTAACTCTCATCACTCCTGAGTGTGGCTTGGCTGGAGATACTTGGGCTTGGAGATGCCAAACCTCACGTGCTGAGCCTGGAGTAAGTACCTCGTACCCGTGGTGTTGGGGTTGTTTCTCCTTCCCTGTGGCTGGGAAAAGGGGGTGATTGAGGTGTAGCAGGGCACGGCCATATGGATGATCTCTGGGGTTTTTTACAGCCTTAGGAGAGGTCAGAGATTTGACAGGTTCTTCCCAGTGCCTAAGGAGCAAAGAACCTCTCACATCTTCAGGGGTCAGGTTTCTTGTTAGCAAATCCTGCTCTTAAACCTCTACCTCAAATGAGTTATGCAACCGTGTTTTGTGAAAAAGGAGCACTGATTGCCTTGGTGGGAAAGAATGGGAGAGGAGAGGAAGGGAATCTGCCAGACATATTTTTGTAAAAATTGTTTTCTATTGGTTCTGCTTTCCTGGAGAGCATTATTAATAATCCTTTGTCAGGATGCCAGGGAGCTGTCATTCTAAATGCCGCATAATTAAGTGGGCAGTATCTGCAGAGGTGTACAGGCATTAAAACTGCTTAAGTGAAAGGAAGCTACAGAGCAGATTTTTGGAAGGGCACTGGGGAATTTTATTTTCTGAGTGGATGAAATGACAAAGGCCTTGAACAATAAATACTGGCTGCAAAATCTCCCAGGACAGGACATACTCATTAGGTACTTTTGCTCTGTTGCATCTGCTGGATAATACTGGTAACCCATCACCTTGAGGTTTTGTTCAGCCCCAACTAGAAAAAATACAAGGGGAAACAAGCAGATTGGAGTTTGTTGAGGGAGAAAAATGGAATTATATTGACAGCTTTGACTGATAAATGTGACATCAAGGTAGCAGACATTCTGCTCATTAATACAGTGTTTAATATCTGCTGAGCTACAAACTAATTATTAGGTGGCCTTTGCCAATGCAGCCTGTTATTTTCTTTTTCACTAGATGTGTTTGAACTTATCCCACAAATACAGGTACAGATCACCTGCCTTTTCCAGATTCTTGTCCTACTGAAAAGCAAAAGAGAAACAAATACAGACACAAGTGAGTGGAGAAGACTTCCCAAGAGTACAGCGAGCCGTCCTGTTCCCTAAGAGCCCGGTAACTGATTAGTATTGATTAGGTCAAGGTGACCTCTTCTAATACAATACAGTTCTTACAATCTCAAATTCAAAACAGCTGGAGTAAATAAGATTAATAGAGCCAATTTGCTGCTCCTGAGTTACATTGTAATACAGCTTCATGTGACTGGGTTCACTTTGGAAAGTGGATTAATGGCCAGTAACGCACACTGGGAGTAGAGTAGTGAGTTTCCAGAGCAGTACACAGCTCTCACGTCCCGTATTAGTGTGAAGCATATGAACCAGATTATCAGCTGGCATGAAGTGATGCAGCTCTACAATATTTGAATACCTGCCACAGACCATTTCCCCAAAGTTCAGTATGGTCCAAGGGCTCTTTGCCTTCAGTTTTCTGCCTTTCCCGTGCAGTTGGCCTGCGGTCAGGGACCACACGTAGCTCAGCACGGGTGGGTCACCCAAACACACTTGAAGCTGCCAGGTATAAAATTTGTTAATTCCCTGGGGAGGAGAAAGACAAAATGGGAGCCTAACACTGTGTTGCAGTGTGCTTCCAGCATCTGACAGGTAAATCTAACAGGGAAGATTTTCATTCTGCTTAATGTGAATAAAATACACAGCCGATGGTGCTCTCATGCCTTAGTTGTTAGTGTAGCCCCATTTGGCAAAAGAGGCCCTCTCTGTCTTCTTGGAAGCAGCCCATTTTTTAATCTCAGGAAACTTGCTCTCATTTTCCTTCTTTTTTTTTTACACCTATTTCCTTCTTTACACAAGATTTCAACACCTCTCCGGATGTTTATTACATCTACAATGATGTACACAGCTTTGCCAAGCAACAAATTACATTCTCTAGGAAAAAAAAAATAAAAGAAAAGAAGAAAAAAAGCTACTTATGTCTAATTAACTTCACTAGAGCATGTTCTCCATTAGGGGAAAGTAACCTGCTGAGTCTGGGGCAGAGCTGTGCCAGGTTGAAACTCTCCCAAATGACTGCTATTGATGAATAAACAAAGAGGGTCAGCTGAGGTGATGGTAAACAGTATATCTTGATGCATGCACAGCTTGTATAAACTATGTATTAGCTGTTGAATGTTCATTCAGTTTGTCTGCAGACCATTAAAATGACCCTGGTATTTAAGACTACATACACTTAGAAATATGCATATTAATTTCCCACCACCCCCGAGAAGCCCAGATAATACTGAATCAATATTTAATTTTAGGGGACAGCCTCAGACACTGAGAAAATGAGTCTGGGAAATGCTCTGTCTCCTGAAGACAAGTCAAGGCTTGTGGTGGGCTCAGCCCTGTTGGCCATGAGGTGATTTGGTCCCAGACATTTCCCTGTGCCTTACGAGATGGGGTGTCAGCGCAGGGGCCGTTGGTTCAGCTCGGTATGTGCCCTGTGCAAGGGGGTTCGCCCGTGTGAGGTCGTATAAATAATAAATAACGTGGGATGTTGCTCTGCCAACTGTCATGCTCGCTCCAATGATACTTTTCAGCTCAGTTTCTAAGCTCCTGAATCAGGGAAGGATCCTCTGGCCATGCCAAAGCCTCTCATGTTGCCATTCCCTCTGATGCACGTCAGCTACAGCAGCAGCAGCCCTGGGAAGGGGCAGCCAAATTACACTCACTCAAATGCTCCTGGCCATGTTTCCACTACACCTTAAAAGTACAACTTTCCTTTTCCTTTTAGGTCTTTTTCTTTTGTCTTTTAGGTCTTTTCCTTTTGTCTTTTCATACCAATTTGGAAGAGATGCAGACACCAAGCAAGTGATGTACACACAGCCCAGCCCAAACAAGAGTTACTTTGATGGGCAATCACACGTCAGATATTTTTCCTAACACATCTTGTTGCTGGGTCTTTTGTTCCCCAGCATGTCAGTGTTTTATCTGTTCGCTCGGGAAAGGTGCCAGACAATAAAATGAAACATCTCCAGAAACTGAGATACAGAAATTTAAGTAAATACAGGTTAGCCAGAAGCTATTATTTCATAGTCACTTCAGGCACATCAAGATGTTCCAGAGCTGAAAGGAGTAAAGTGACAACATGAACGTTAGGAGCATTTCTAAATTAATTATATACAGGGTTGAATGAAGGTCCTAAGCAGACTTCCTACTGTAACTCATGTCCTGCAGGTAACAGTTGTAAGAACTGTGGCTTGGGCCTGAAACAGCAATAAATTCTTGTGTAACAGCAAGTCTGTGAAGGTAGAGCATGTTCCCTTCGCACTCCTAATCTGCTACGTTGTGTTTTGCCCCAAAGTAGCTGTAAGTGAAGGATGATGCTGAACATCTCACAGTGAAAAGGCGGCTGAGGACTAAGTAACAACGCTGTGATTGAGGGCACTGTGATGGTGCTCACAGCGTGCAGAGTATAAATGAAGTTAAAGTGCTTTGGGCACGGTAATTACCTCTTTTGTCTTTGGTGTGCCGGCACTACGGAGAAGATTTTATATGGCTGGAGTTAATAAATCATTCACTAGGAGCACGGAGTAGTGGTCCTCACACAACATAATTAACAAGCTAAACTGTGGCTACAGCACACCCAGCTCTAGAGGAAGGTGTTGAATTCAAAGCGGGACGTTTCCAAGGCCTCAGAGCTCTCTCACGTCACGATCTCAGGTTTTACATACTGGAACGTTAATTTGGATTTTATCAGCTGAAAACCACTGTGAGGATGATAAAGTCCCAAACCCTGAGGCAGTAACGAGAGCTCTGCTTGAGCTTTTCCCCAATGTTACATTTTTTTAGTGTAATTTCAAGTCCAGATTCGACCTGCCTGAGAAGAAAAGTTCCTCTGCAGAAAGCGTCGAGCTCTGTATCGAGGCCTTGATGCCGTTGAGGTCAGTCTTGGCTGAAGCAAAGCAAACCTGTCTGTGCAATAGGTCCCATAGCTGTATTTCACTCACAGAAAATGCCACGTGAAAAATCGATGCTTTTAGTTATGATGGGGACAAACAAGGCCCAAAGGATTTATGAGCTTTGTGTTTAGGAGATGTCACTTCTCTTCCATCCGCTCTGCACTGATCTTGGCTGGGTCACTCAGACCCAGACCTTTGGGAGTGTTTTGATGCCTACAGATTGCAGATTTTAAAAGGAAATACCCAAGTGGCTTTCAAGGACTTGAGCCTTTGATCCTCCTCAGATGATGGATCAGATCACATGGTCTGAGTAAAAGTGCCTTTCCAGAGTTCTCCGTGCCCACCCAGAGCACCGCTCTGTGCTGTATCACAGCACACTGGGAGTGCACGTGGGCTCGACAGCCTCAGCGCATCAGGGGGGCTGCGGCTTTTTCCAGCTTGCAACTGCATTTAGAGATTTTTTTTTAATTTTCATGAGTACATTTGTGTTTCAGAAAGAGAAATGAATATAAAGACATTCAAAAGATGGAGGAGGTCTCAAATCCTAACATGGTGGGATAAACTATTGTTTTTCTTTATTTTTCTTTATTTGTCTTTTTCCACAGCTAAATACTGCAGAATTAATGGCTTGCAGCAGCATCACAGGGTAAATGCCTGTGTCTTTTTAATTTTTTAAAGTTTTGGTTTAAAATATTCAAAATCTGAGCATGGAGAAGAGCACTGGGTAAGCATCAACCAGTGATGCTGCAGGATGCTCAAGCCAGCCAAGCCGCTTGGCTCTGATCCTGATGAAGCCTTCGCCCCTTGCTGTGGAGAAGATCCCCAGTGAAGGATTGCAGCCTCACCATTTCACTTAAAATAAAAAAAAAATCAATTCCTACAAGGTTCTGCATAGCAAATGGGCAGGAATGGTTTTGCTTGCCTTTAATTGTCATTAAGGGGTTGTGTTAAGACGAGACAAACTGTTTGTTACCGTGGGAAATTGTAGTCTTCAGTCAGCAGCTCTCACACTTACAGGTAAATATTTAAAATGACAACTGTGACTGTTATGTGGCTTTAATTTACAAAACATAGGTTATTTCTTTGCAAGAGACTTCTCATTTATTCCAGGCATGTGGCAAAGACAGATTAATAAGAAAAATATAACAATTTCCACCTTTGTGGTAGATGGTGAAATGGAATCTTAAAGATACAAGGAAACACTTTCTCCCTATCCCAGAAATCTCCCAAACGAAGGGTTTTGGTGGTGAGAACCCACTACCTGCCATCATCTCCTTGAGACCCCACTCTTGTGGTGCTGTTGTTTAGCTTGAAGATAGGGAGGCAGATTGTCTTTTCAGAATTCATGGAAAAATGATTGTAATATATGTCTGAACCCATAATCAGGTACCAAATTTTGCACAGATTAGCCTTGCAAAATAGGTAAATATTTATCCAAATTTCAGTCTCCAGTGTGACTCGAGATGGATTTACTACTCTAAATTCTAAAGAACATTATTGGGATAAAATTACTTTCTTTCCATTTACCTCTTTATGCAAATATATATATATATACATACACACGTAGTACATTATGAAACATTAATTTTAAACCATAATCTGTGTCATTTGCCTCATCAAATAATGTTAAGACCAGCGAGCAGGAAATAATGACTTACAGATAATGGAAAGGCTAATTCAGATGGTTAACATGTTTCCTACTGCAGAGAGAAGGCTGCTCATATATATTTTATATATATACACATATATATACTGCATAAAAATATATAAACTATGTTCTTATGAAGTCTCCTTCTTAAGAATATAGCTTATGTATATTAAAATTATATTCCTAAGAATGGGGTATATATATATATACTCTTATGGATATATTATACATATAATATCTATTGTTACAAAGTCTCCTTCTGGGTTGGATTGTTTTGGCCAGATGCTGAGGGTAGAGCTGACTGTCTGGCAGGAGGTAGCACACATTGGCCTGTGCTGGCCAGGGAGAGCTGCACATCCCACCATGCTGGCAACACTGGACAAAGTGAGAACTTTTGTATCATTATTTGCTTATTTATCTGAAATAAGCTTTCTGGGAGATGTATTTAACCATTACACTGTTTAAAATGTAATGTTATCTGTGAATTTGTCTGTGAGAATTTCTGAGCAGAGGCCCTGGGGATAATGACACTGTGTCTTTTCATTTCCTTTGAAATAAGTCTTATTTATATCAAATTAAAGAAGGAAAGATGAGAAGCTTAAGCTCCATAGCAATATTTAGACTTGCTGGTTATGAAAATTATTTTGGAAACCATCTCTTTCCCTGCTCTTGAGGACAAGTGCTTTCCAATGAAGGAGCACAGGTGTAGCTCACAGTCCTGCCACAGCCGCCAGTCCTGAGGCCACTGATGGCACGAGTTACAATAAAGAACTTTTTACAGACAAACACATCCCTAAAAAGTCTGAGTCCTGAGCAAAGGAGATAGGGAAATGTCTTCATGAAGACAGCAGGAATGCACCTGCTCCATTTCATAGAGAATTTATACTGAAAGGCTGATTAGGAACAGCAAAAGTGGGATTTGCATGTTAAATTTATCCAGAGTTTTCACCTATGGGCGATGGTTATTTTTAACAAAAATAATTCTCTTGCATTTTCCTACATCCACTGTCCCTGCATTCCTGCTGTAATTACTCTTCTTAGTGATTCTGTACATCAGGTGTGTTAATAGTGGGGAGGAGAGAGGATGAACAGTTCAATTAATTAAGCCAGGTTGTAGCAGATCATCATCATTTTTCAAGGTGTCAATTGCAGAGATCTCCGGGAGCGATGCAGATGAGCCAGGACCACCTGGGAATTCAGTCTCATTTCCCATCACAGCATTTCAGGGCACTTGGAAATAAGACTTGTCAAAATTTAATGTTAAACCCACAATAGCTCTGGAGCATATTTGCAGGAGTGTCCTAAACCACTGTTCATTTCCATCCCTGTAATACAGAAATAACCCGCTGAGCCCAAGAAAATTTTGTGGTGTTGTGCAGAGAGAGTTTTTTTGTTGGTGAGCTTGGATAAAGTAAGTAGAATCAAACTAGAAATTCTAAAAGCAATTAAAACACAGAATACTGCTGTTGAAACAGGAAAGGAGGGGGAGCCAGCAAAGCAAATATTTGATAGGAGGCACGAAAGAAAAACACAAATCCTGGGTTTTTTCCTTGCATGTCTAGTTACAAACAGTCCCTGTGTTTCTGCCCAGCTTGATCCAGCACGAAGCTGTACTTTATCCACCTGGAAACTAGGCAGCCTTGGGTCCAGCCAATGCCTTTCCTTGCTCTGAAAAAGCAGCAGTGCAGCTATTTTGATACATGTGGTTATGGACTGGAAAAGCTTTTAGCCTGTGCCAAGCACTCCTGAGTCGGAGTGGCACGCTGGGCAGGAGCACTCACACCTTCCTCCTGCGTGTCCATGCTCTGGGAAACTTCCCTGGCCAGTGCTATGGGCTGGAAAGACCCAGCAACACTTCACTGCAGAGTCCTACTTGCGTATCTGTAGTCTGCATAGTCCACCAAGGCTCTCTTTGTGAAACTGCTGGACACAGATGTGTGGCCTTGGATGTTTGTTTGTATTTCTGAATGCCAGGAGTACAGACAGCCCAGTTCTGCCACATGTCAAGATCTCCACACCACTACCCACCCTCATGGCATCATGTTACTGATTCTATTGCTATTTATTCTGCAGCTGTTTGGGTGCCTGAGCAGCAAATCAGGGAGCTGTGGGCTTGGGATTCTGCTCAAGATTCATCTTGATGATTCCCTTCCCCCACCTGGGGAGGATGGTGGGGGCAGCTTGTTATGCTTGGTTGGAGCTTGAGGTATCTGGGCAGTAAGGAGGGTTCTGCTTTACACACAGGTATTATGGATAGAAACTTCTCTGGAACCTGCTGGAAGTAGCTGGAGATGCAAGTGGAGCCTGAAAGAGGTAGAGTCATTTCTACATTTTAAATATCTTTTTCTCCCAGGGATCTGCCTTTTCTCTCTTTAGAGAGTTGTGTTCTCGTTTTCTGCCTGAATCCAAGAGATGGGAAATCCTTTGATGTCTATCAAGCTTTATTATGATCTGTTTGACTATGAGTTCCTTCACAGTGACACTAATTAATTAACCCAGTGTAGAAAGATTGGCTCCTATTGTGCTGTACCCAGTGGTGAGGGGCTGGTGGTGTGGGAGTACAAGCAGACACCACTGGGTAGCAGGCAGAAGCTGGTGTCTCTGGCATGGCTGTTGTGTAACACTCAGTCATGGATTTCTATCTTTGTGGTCTGGTACCTGGTAAAAGGATGCTCTTGCCCTTTGAAAGGCTGTTTTTCTCAGGTGATATGTGTTTTATCAAAGACTAATTAGCTGGATCACTCTGATTTGGACAGTTCACCTGTCTGGGCAGTGATATGTCTGTGTGAAAATGTCTGCCTCAAACTCCATGAGTGACCACGTAACTTAAGGTGATATGTGAGGACTCCCTGGTTCTGGTGACACCGAGTCCAGCTGGGAGATCGTCTGTGTGAGGAAGGATGAAGTGCAGAGTGGTGACCAAGGGGCTGTGTGTGCTCCTGTGGGTAATGGAGGGGTTTCTGTAGTCATCACCATCCCACCTTCCTTCACAAGAGATAGAGCCTGGTCACGGAGCTTGTTCAGTTCCTCTTCCTCTGGTTTTTCTAGTTTAATTTTTTCTGGTTGTTGGAAACTTGGAATTTTCAACTTTGGGTTTCATCCAGATTTCACTTTTTAAATCTTGTCTTATAACTGTTTATTCTGTCTTCATTACATATTTACTGGCACAAAATCTAGGTAATTTTCTAGGCTAAACAAGCATTTTTGCTTTAATCTCATCCTCTGTTCCTATTTCTTGATCACCCATGCAGTTCTGTGCAATACTCATATAGACAGTAATAAATCTTTCTTCTGCAAAAGGTATATAAAATTATACATGATATTGAAAATACTGTTTGGTGTTTATATTTATAGGGAAATGATGTGTAATAGGATTTACCTGTTTAATCACAAATGCCCATTCTGTGTGAAGGGTATGAGGTTTAATCTCTTTTGGTTCTACCTGAGTTGCTGATATTTAGCAGCCATTTTTTGATGTTGCTTCCAACAAGCATCATCTTTCACTTGACTGCAGACACATTTTTATGTCTCTACACATGGAGGTAAAACTGAGTCATTCTGTGACTTGGCATCATGTGGTAACTGATACTCTACAGTGAATGAAACCTCCTGATTTCTATTAGCTAATTTAATTAGCATATTAAGGTTGGTACCAGATAAACTTCATCAGCAAGGGCATTAACACAATTTCATAGAATCATAGAATTTTTAAGGCTGGAAATGACCCCTAAGATCATCCAGTCCAACCATTAACCCACCGCCACCAAGTCTACCCTTAGACCATGTCCTCCAGCACCACATCTCCCCATCTTTTAACCTCCATGAGGGCAGGCTGTGGAGAACAGAGTTCAGTATCTCGCCTGGCTTCTGTTGCAGACACCAGGCTAGATACAATGCTCTCATTCCAGAGCTCTCAAGCAACAGTTTTCCTCCCTCCATTCCTAAGGGAGCATCTCTACCTGGTGTCAGTGACTCGCTCAGCTTGCTCTCAGGGAGGGACACCCTGTAGTAACCTCCCAGCAGGTAGGGTGAGGAGGCTGGCATGTATTTAGCAAAGAAAGAATTTAGACATTACAGAAAACTCACTGACTGACAGGCTAGACAGGAGAAGAGACTTTCTAGGGTGGCTGTGAAGTTTCCAGACGTGTCCAAGACCCCATGAAGCAAATGTTGGCAGAAGATGGTTGGAGAGAGTCAACCTGCCTTATGGCAGGAGTGGACATGGGTCAGTTCTTGCTGCTCTCCCATGCCTCACTTCTACAGTTTTTACAGCTGAGGAAGTAAAGGACAAGGGCTGACCCTTACTGTTGGATTTTCACCTACCTCAGTCCTGATAAAAGCAACATTGATGAAATTGCTTCTGGTTTACCTTCACAAAAAGTCTCTGACCCCGTCCCGATGGGTGAGCAGGTTTTTCCACAAGTGATTGGCATTNACCTGGGCACACTGCTGGCTCATGTTTAGGGGGCTGTCAACCAACACCCCCAGGTCCCTTTCCCCCAGGCTGCTCTCCAGCCACTCCTGCCCAAGCCTGTGACGTTTCCTGGGGTTGTTTTGACCAAGGTGCAGGAACCGGCATTTGACCATGTTTAACAACATTGGCCTTGTTTAACAACATAATTGTTACAAATTTGTTACAAGGTTGATACTTCAAGAATTCAGTTAGTAACCTGTGTGCAGGCTATCATCTCCTTTTTCCTTATCCCTGTCTAAAGCTCTTTTGTAATACCCATCTCTTCCCCTGGGATTCAGGTTCTATATTGATTTTTCTGCTGAAATACAGATAAAATAGATTACTTGGCACTAATTGTAAGTATAAGATTGGAGAAGTTAGACATGGAAAACTTCTGGTTTTTAATATTGTACTCTAAAATTATCTGGTCCTGCTCTTTGAGGAACTTCTCGTTTCAGCCTTGATTACAAAAAGCTCCCTGGTAGCTGCATCCCTGCATGGAGGTAACCAAGGCAAGTTGAAAGTCTTGGAGAAAGACCTTCGCTTTGAATTAGTTTGGTGTGGAGAATAATGATCTAATTGGTTTTAAGGAAAATGTAACTTATTCCCACTACTAGGGGTTGTGCTGTGGGGGGAAAAGGCTTGGTGCACAAAATACATAGGGAACTCTGCAATGCTGCAGTTATAGGCTGGGGCCTGGTAAACATTCTAAGGTGACATTGATGAGTAGTTACGGTTTAGACTGAGAGCTACAAGGAAAAGTAGTGCAATTTTTTAAAATTCTCTTTTTATTTCTGAGTTTGTCCGAAGAGATGCTCTGGATTCAGACAGACTCTTCTGAACAAGTAACTAAAGGATAGTCCACAATCCCATAATGGCTCTTAAATCTGAGCAGCACAGCTTCACCGCAGGCTTTAATCATAGCCCAGAGTGCCGCCGCTGATGTGGCTCACTGGTTTTGTGCTAGACCTGCTGACTGGGAGGAAAATCTGCTTCAGAAAATACCTTCTAATATTTGTCAAACTGAAAGAAACACCGCTCCAGCAAACTCTTTGTCCTGATGGTGTTCTGCTGCTCATCCCACTGCTTCTCCAGGTGGTAGTTTACACCTCAGGGGATATCCTTGTAAGGAGCTATTACAAAGGCAGATGGATGCCAGAAAAGCATCGCCAGGGTGCAGAGCACCTCAGCTCTCTCTCTCTCAAAGCCATTGATGGGTAGAAATTATACTGGCTGGGAAAGAAAAGGGAGAAAACATCTACTTGTTTGGTGTCAATGGCAATATCCAAAGGTAGTCCTGGGGTCTAAGTCAGATCTCACTGATCCTTGGGCTGGAGAAGTTAAATACACTTTTATTTAATGTTTTAAAAAAATGAACAGTCTTAATTCACTCATTTCCCAGAAGCAGAGAAGCCAAAGCTTTCTTGTATTTTGTAAACATTTTGCATTTCTCTCTGCAAACTTGCTGACCAGCCTTTTCTTGAGCTTTCCCTGCACTGAACTCACTCCTGGAGTGGAAATGTGAGGACCTTTGCCAAGGTGTGTGCCTGTGTTGCATCCACCCCAAAAATTATTTTACTCAGATTATGCTCCTGCATAGATACAAGCTTTTGTTGGGTGAAGAAAGGTCTTGGCCTGTGACTTGGGCTGACCTGCTCAGCTTTACCTGTGAGCAGCTGCATCATCCATGTAGTTAGTTACTGACACGCTGCGTGGCAATTTTTCTCCTTTAATATTCTGTTGTCTAATTGCTGTTAATTGTGGTTCTTAATCTTACTAACTACTGTAATTCATGCTCTGCCATCCATCCTTTCTTTCAGTGGCAATAAGGCTTTTCTTCCCCCCTCCTTGGAAGGTGTGTGTAGTTTAATATGTGTCTCAATAATGAAGATTTATTGGTGGAGGCTACGGAGGACTGGGTGGCTGCATGTGAAAGCAACACACTGGGCTTAAAAAAAAGGAACAGAAAAAGTCAGAGCCTGCAAAACCCATTATTGATGTGACTGGCAGTCAGTATAACTTTAATTTTATGTCTAAACTAAGGTGGCTAAATGTAAGACCTTTAATTAAAGCCATTA
This sequence comes from Heliornis fulica, assembly GCA_013399135.1. Taxonomy (NCBI): domain Eukaryota; kingdom Metazoa; phylum Chordata; class Aves; order Gruiformes; family Heliornithidae; genus Heliornis; species Heliornis fulica. Next base: position 255,446 of record VXBZ01004941.1, on the reverse strand, counting down.
GAAGCCTGTAATGTTGCTGACATACTGTTTGACAGGTGGAACGTTACCTCGGAGCAATTAGCGTTTCCAGCGCGGTGTGCTGGCATCTCGGTGGTCTTCCCGTAGGAGTCTAATCCCTTAAGACTTTTCCTACTGAATGCTTTTGATTTCACAGCTAATCAGTTGGTCAGATCACTGTATTCTTTTAATACACAGAAAACTGGTCGATGTAGGCTCAAAATTCTATGTGAAATGTAGGTCTGTGTCAGGGTCTCCAGGCTGATCAAAGTTCTGATCCAGTACAGGTTGCTTGAAGGGGTTGGAATTTGAATGTATCTGCATGAATATTTCTGTGCTTCCACACAAGGGGTGGTGGCAGAACTGGCTCTGAGGCTTCAGAAAATTCCCATGAAGTAGAAAACATTTGTGTTTACGGGAAATACTGAACTGGCATGCTCTGCAGAATGCAGATTTACAGTTTAGCCTTAGGNGAGGAACTTCTCGTTTCAGCCTTGATTACAAAAAGCTCCCTGGTAGCTGCATCCCTGCATGGAGGTAACCAAGGCAAGTTGAAAGTCTTGGAGAAAGACCTTCGCTTTGAATTAGTTTGGTGTGGAGAATAATGATCTAATTGGTTTTAAGGAAAATGTAACTTATTCCCACTACTAGGGGTTGTGCTGTGGGGGGAAAAGGCTTGGTGCACAAAATACATAGGGAACTCTGCAATGCTGCAGTTATAGGCTGGGGCCTGGTAAACATTCTAAGGTGACATTGATGAGTAGTTACGGTTTAGACTGAGAGCTACAAGGAAAAGTAGTGCAATTTTTTAAAATTCTCTTTTTATTTCTGAGTTTGTCCGAAGAGATGCTCTGGATTCAGACAGACTCTTCTGAACAAGTAACTAAAGGATAGTCCACAATCCCATAATGGCTCTTAAATCTGAGCAGCACAGCTTCACCGCAGGCTTTAATCATAGCCCAGAGTGCCGCCGCTGATGTGGCTCACTGGTTTTGGGCTAGACCTGCTGACTGGGAGGAAAATCTGCTTCAGAAAATACCTTCTAATATTTGTCAAACTGAAAGAAACACCGCTCCAGCAAACTCTTTGTCCTGATGGTGTTCTGCTGCTCATCCCACTGCTTCTCCAGGTGGTAGTTTACACCTCAGGGGATATCCTTGTAAGGAGCTATTACAAAGGCAGATGGATGCCAGAAAAGCATCGCCAGGGTGCAGAGCACCTCAGCTCTCTCTCTCTCAAAGCCATTGATGGGTAGAAATTATACTGGCTGGGAAAGAAAAGGGAGAAAACATCTACTTGTTTGGTGTCAATGGCAATATCCAAAGGTAGTCCTGGGGTCTAAGTCAGATCTCACTGATCCTTGGGCTGGAGAAGTTAAATACACTTTTATTTAATGTTTTAAAAAAATGAACAGTCTTAATTCACTCATTTCCCAGAAGCAGAGAAGCCAAAGCTTTCTTGTATTTTGTAAACATTTTGCATTTCTCTCTGCAAACTTGCTGACCAGCCTTTTCTTGAGCTTTCCCTGCACTGAACTCACTCCTGGAGTGGAAATGTGAAGACCTTTGCCAAGGTGTGTGCCTGTGTTGCATCCACCCCAAAAATTATTTTACTCAGATTATGCTCCTGCATAGATACAAGCTTTTGTTGGGTGAAGAAAGGTCTTGGCCTGTGATTTGGGCTGACCTGCTCAGCTTTACCTGTGAGCAGCTGCATCATCCATGTAGTTAGTTACTGACACGCTGCGTGGCAATTTTTCTCCTTTAATATTCTGTTGTCTAATTGCTGTTAATTGTGGTTCTTAATCTTACTAACTACTGTAATTCATGCTCTGCCATCCATCCTTTCTTTCAGTGGCAATAAGGCTTTTCTTCCCCCCTCCTTGGAAGGTGTGTGTAGTTTAATATGTGTCTCAATAATGAAGATTTATTGGTGGAGGCTACGGAGGACTGGGTGGCTGCATGTGAAAGCAACACACTGGGCTTAAAAAAAAGGAACAGAAAAAGTCAGAGCCTGCAAAACCCATTATTGATGTGACTGGCAGTCAGTATAACTTTAATTTTATGTCTAAACTAAGGTGGCTAAATGTAAGACCTTTAATTAAAGCCATTAGAAGCCTGTAATGTTGCTGACATACTGTTTGACAGGTGGAACGTTACCTCGGAGCAATTAGCGTTTCCAGCGCGGTGTGCTGGCATCTCGGTGGTCTTCCCGTAGGAGTCTAATCCCTTAAGACTTTTCCTACTGAATGCTTTTGATTTCACAGCTAATCAGTTGGTCAGATCACTGTATTCTTTTAATACACAGAAAACTGGTCGATGTAGGCTCAAAATTCTATGTGAAATGTAGGTCTGTGTCAGGGTCTCCAGATTGATCAAAGTTCTGATCCAGTACAGGTTGCTTGAAGGGGTTGGAATTTGAATGTATCTGCATGAATATTTCTGTGCTTCCACACAAGGGGTGGTGGCAGAACTGGCTCTGAGGCTTCAGAAAATTCCCATGAAGTAGAAAACATTTGTGTTTACGGGAAATACTGAACTGGCATGCTCTGCAGAATGCAGATTTACAGTTTAGCCTTAGGAGGAAGAACAGAAAGAATTGAAAAGTCACCAGAAATAGACTCTGTAATCATAAAAGTTAGCAAGTAATGGGTCTTGTAAGGAGATGACTGAAATGCGTTTTTGATGATTAAAAATGTCTGCACAAAATGCTGGAGTTGTAATTCATATCACTGATATTCCAGATTCTGGAATGGAGAGACTTCAAGTGGGGCATCCCCAGCTCCTGGTGATGTGGTTTTTATATACAACAACCCACTTTCACCCCACTCCTCTCCAACCTGCAGTCCAATGGCTGCATATCGTGGCCATCCAAGAAGCTAAGGAAAAACTACATTAGGCTCTTCATCTGATGTGTCACTTTAGAAAGAAATTTTAATAATGAATTCATAGCTAATTTTCAGACTTCTGCAGTGCTATTTGTGTGTGTGTTGTGTTACTAATTACTTAGAGCTGGAAAGGATACATATTTCATGGGATGCTTTCCAAGTGGGTGGCATCATTTAGAAGTTAGTGATGGTATTGCTTCAATGTCACCATGTCAGTCTTGGCAGTGAAGAAACATCCTCAGAGGCATCCCCTGTGTTGCTTGTGTCCTGCAACATCCATGACTGGCACCTGGGGCTTTTCCTATGGGACCCTGTGGAGTTGGAGGGCTCGACACTTCTGGCTATTCTTCAGTGAGTCAGCAGTCAGGGGTATTTTGCTCTCCCTGTGGTGAGGAGGAGAATTATAGCAGCTGGTCTGAACTTGCTGAATGTACCTGAGGCAAAATTTCTTTCTTGTACAGCCTTGTTCATGTATCACTCTTGAAAACCCTGTGAGAGCCCTCTTGTTTATCTATCCTGAGGAGTCTCAGGAGATGTCCCACTAGGTTTTTAAAGCCCTTGCAGGATCCCTAAGGCCATGTGTAGATATTTCTGGAGAAACTCTTACCTGGTGCTCTTAAATTCACCATATGGCACCATCAACCTCATTGTGTTGAATATTTCATGTTCCTAATGTTCCTCTGCAGAGCCTCCACGACATGCTAGTACTCACTGAGCAGCTTGGCCCAAAGCAATCTGCATGTTGACATGTGGGGACATGGGTTTGATGTGTCCTCAGTGGCATTGCTCTTGACAGTATCTATAAAAGCACCACAGAAGTACCACAGAGAGCTCATGGTTTCCATTTCCCATCTCAAAGACAGTCTGTAGAACCAGCAGTCGGACTCTCTCGGGGGAGCAAGGAATTAAATACAAGTTTTTAGGGTCCTCAACAAAGTCATTCACTCACCATCTGATTTAATCAAATGAAGGGGAGCTCTGGGTGGTTTGAATGTGAATGTTCCAGTTACAATCAATCCAAGAGATACTTTAGAAATGTGCATGAAAATTGATTCAACTGTCAAAAGTCATAGTTGTCTTCTGTGTATTTGAGAAATAGAAGCAGGTTGACTTCTAAGAGCTACTGTTTTCCTTCCTGTGTTAAGATGACTTCAGTTCCTTCAACAAACAGCCCTGTCCAACCCAAACCTCTGCTTTCCAGGGAGTAAATTTATTTTGCTCTTTTCTTCCTTTCAGATTTGCTTGTTCCTACGTGCCCCTGGTTGTGCACCAAAATATGATGGGCTTTAGCCTGGCTGGCTTTGGGCAAATATTGGGTGGTTTGGCTTTTTTTTTCCTGCATCAATAACGAGAGATGTGAAAAGTCTGATTGCTGATTTGGAATGTGATTGCCCTGCTAGGGGAGGTCATAAAGACTGACAAGAGCACTGACATTTCCTGAATTTGTCTTCAGGAGCTTTGATCATTAGGAGCTCAACCTGTGTTGAATATAATTTTTTTTGACTTGTGAAGAGTTTGGAAGAGGGAGATGTTGATCTGGGAGAGTTGCTGGTTAGCAGCTGACATCCCTTTCCTTTCAGTGTTGACATATTTAAACTACTGCAGAAGATGCTTGTGGGAACTCTGAATCCCCTGGGATTTGAAAGGTGAAATGAAAGGGCTGCAGCATCAGAACCAAGAGTTTCAAAACAGATATGGAGACGTGACCTGAGTTGTAGAAGGTGTCTCTCTTCAGGACATTGGTGTATGGGTCTTAAAGACTTTCATTTCTCTTTCTTTCTTGGAGTTTGGGGTTCCTGACTGTGTTCTGTGATTGCATTTACAGAAACTTTGCTGTTGGCTCCAGTAGCCACTGCTGAACTCAAACTGTGGCTTTTAAAACTCACATTACTGTGAGAGTGTGCAGTGATAGAGGCTGTCCCCAACACTGTGCTTACCCCTTTTTTGTCCCTTCAATATCAGGACAGCTTTTAAAGATATATAGAACTTTCTTAAGACCAAGTCCTTCATTTCTTTTGTCTTAAAAAAATTTCAGCTTCCCCCCTCCTTGATTTCTTTATTTTGTCCACACCTTCAAATATAGATAAGATAAAATATATTTTGAGGTGGTTTGTCTGAGTTCATTACTTTGAGCAATTTTCTAGTTTTATAAACTTTTCAATCTTTGAAAGGGAAAAAGAAAAGTCTTGAGGGATTTTCAGAATGGTGAAATTTCTATTGATGTTTTCAGCTACCCATACTGATGAAATAAGTGTCCAGGAAAAAGTAATATCCACATATGTTAAATGCTGAAGCTGAGTTGTGCTTTATAAGATCAGATGGCAATTTTGGAAGTTTTTGAAGGAAAAAGACATCCAGTTCTACCATAAACAGGTTTATTTTCCTGGAAATAAAGCTCAAGTGATTGATCCTTTATAGAGATTGACCGCTTCAGAAGATGAACTGAGAAATTCCCGTGTGTTTGGTAGATCCCTGCTCCTCTGAGACGAGCTCCTCTGTTAAGTTGACAATTTTCCTCAGTTCCAAAAGTTCTCTTAATATTCATGGATAAAATCACGTTCATCAGAAACTAATTCCATCATGTTAAAAGGAGCGTAGCCAGCAGGTGGAAGGAGGTGATCCTCCCCCTCTACTCTGCCCTGGTCTGGCCTCACCTGGAGTCCTGTGTCCAGTTCTGGGCTACCCAGTACAAACCAGTTGGACCACAGGAGGTTCCGCACCGATGTGATAAAAAAACTTCACAGTGAGGGTGATGGAGCCCTGGGACAGGCTGCCCAATGGGGGTGTGGAGTCTCCTTCTCTGGAGACATTCCAGCCCTGTCTGGATGCTGACCTGTGTGACCTGCTCCAGGGAACCTGCTTTGGCAGGGTGTTGGACTCGATGGTCTCTGGAGGTCCCTTCCAACCCCTGTGCTCTTGACTGAAGAGACTGCAAATCTTTCCACAGATTTCTGAGAGCGATGCAGAGGGCTCTGTCTCTTTGAGCACTTTGGAGCTGTTGACATTTTTCTCCAGCTCTGAATACATTACCTTGCTAGTCAGACAACATAAATGTGTTTTGTTAAATGTTCTTGTTTTGAGTGCTGCTTCCCATGACAACCGAGTCAGTAAGTCGGATCAGATGACACACTGTCAGATGCCATCACTCCAGCAGCGCTTGGAGTATTCCCGAGCCTGGCAGAGAGGGAGCTGTGGGCTCAAACCATAATGGCAATGGGAAGTGGTACAGCATGGACATACTCTCCTTTGTTAGGTGGTTGTAGGGTTCAATTCGTGCTGTGAAGGGCTTAAATGGAGAGAGAGAGAGAGAGAGAGAGAGAAAGAAAGAAAGAAAGAAAGAAAGAAAGAAAGAAAGAAAGAAAACCACAAATTGGGTGTGATGATCCTGTAGTTCAAGAATTCTGGTTTTTAATCAGTACTTTAAAACCTACTAGTGAAATTTTGTATGGTACTTATATATCTTGTTTTGAGCAAGAGGTTTGGAGATATAATAAATGATATAAAGGCATAGAAGGTTTTTTAATTTGTACCTAATTTTACAGGACTTACACGTGCTCAAGAAAAAAGACAACGAAAGATATTGATTTCCTACCTTTTACAAAGGAACTTTACTTGCTTCCCTAATTTTCACTGCCAATTTAATAAATTCTATATCATATCAGGTATTTCCCATGTGGGAAGAATCTGAAGAATTTAAGATTAAATTTTACTTTGCACCTTTAGGAGAGGTGTGTTTTTCCCCACTGGTAAAAATGTAATGTTTTTCCCAAAATTGTTTCTTTATATTAGCAATCCTTTAAAAATAATTAATAAGTGAAGACAAAATCAGAGTAATTGTTAACTTCTGTGGCAGAGTCCCCTGGATTTGAAGGGGGTCAGATTGCCGTGGTTTAACACTGTTAGGGTGACTGTACATCAAGTTCAGAGCACTGAGATGCCACTTCTCTAGAAAGTAGTCACAAATACTCAACTATCCATTTGGTGCTTAGATTGACTAAATACTGTCAGAGAAGGCAGAAAGTAGCTTAAATCTTGTCTCTGGATCAACAGGTGCATTTGAGATTCACAAAACTAAGTTCTGATTTGTCTTAATCACGATTGCAGCCAGAAATAACAGGAATGTGCTTTAGATGTGATATTAAAAATAACAGCTGTGCATCAGTGTACCTTTCAAATTTCCCATACAGAAGAAATTCTTGAGCAGAGCTGAGTTTTATTGGGGGTGAGCTGTGTGCCTGACCAACTCTATAGCCTAAACCCAAGCTGAATCCCTTGGGTTGTTTTACTCACACGATATGAAGTGTATCCTTCATTGGCATGTGACATCCCAAACCCCCACTTTTGAAGTTGTTGTCAGCTTACTGCAAGGTGTTTGTATTTTCCAGATGAAGGACTGGGTTAGGAATGAGTTAACCAACTCTTGGATGCAATTTTCTTGTCTGGACCAGGTATAGATTTCATGTCTGCATCAGCCTATTTAGTCTGCTGTCAGTGGCTGTTATTTCTTTATTACCTTCTTGGAGAATTTCTCCATTAATGAGCAAATTAAGACTTCTGACTTCATACCATTAAGTCTTTGACTTCCTCTGTGTGCATTACCTTCTGTGTTTAGGTGGGTTGCCTGCTTTGCTGGATGTGCTTTCTACTTGGGCACCTGCTCTGAAAAAAGCATAAGCATTATGATTTAAGAATTTAACATTTATATCTGTTATAACCAGGTTAGCAAGTTCATTCTCCCTTTGAACAACCACTTCTGTACTGCTTATAGGTAAGTGTGGTCTGTAGTTTGGCATGCCTAAACAGAGAGATCTTATGTCTGCTGGTTATCTGGTGAGTTAGAGGAATATCAGAGAGCGTGGGAGTTGGAAGGGACCTTGTAAGATGATCTAGTCCAACCCCCCTGCATGAGCAGGGTCACGTATTGAGATCTATAGAAGAAATGTCTGCTGAGGCTGATTTGGTGAGGGAGGAAGGGGTAAGAAAAACAAAGGTGAACCACCAGACACAAGTTGAGTAGTTTCTGTTTCTACATTTAACCTGCTGTTCCTGCTGCCTCCTATAGTTTTGTCTCCCTCCTCCTTCCCAGCATGGTTCTTGCAGTCCTTACTGCATCATCACACTGATCCTATAGAGCCCAACCCTTGAAACCACTTCACAGCCAGCCTTCCTGTGTGATTCTATTTAGCTTGATCCCCAATATAACCTCACTTGACTTGCTGGAGCACAGTAGATGTCACCTGGAAAACAGAAAGGGAAATCTGTATCCCAAACGAGGAACAATGAGTTATGATGGTAGCACATGTGGATGTGCAAAAGAAGCGAAGTCAGGAGACTCCCACAAAGAAATCTGTAGTTTTCTGGAAGTATCTTAACTTCTTATTGAGGACTGATAGTGGTAAGTTGCTTGAGATTAGACATCATTTATGTTAGTTGTAAAACCTACTATAGATTTACTTGACAGAGGAATATTCAGTGTCCTTGCTCGACTCCACCAGGAGCAGAGCTGCCGAGATGATGTTTGGCTCTTCAGGACTTAGTACATTTATTCATCCTGTGTTTCTGCTTTATTAACGCTTTGTCAATAGCTTCTCTACCTCTCTGCAAAATAAATCAAAGAGCTCTGTTAAGGTGTTTTCAATTATACATTACACAAAAGCTAACTGCTCTCTGCTCTGTTCCTCTGCATGCTAACACCTAATAAATCACAGCATCTGACACGTCCCGGTTCGGATGCTCTGCTATTTCTAAGGGGCAATGATGTAATAGGGTTACTAAAAAGAGAAATACAATAGATTTTCTTTAGTCATTGTATCATCAAAAGAGTGTAAATCTGGCCAGTTTCAAAAATCCCAATCGATTCATCTGTGTATTATGAGAATTCCTTTATATATTTTCTGCACCGCAGACCATTGTAGCTTCCAAGCACCTTGAAAAGCAGAGCTGTCACTTGAAAAGGGATTTTTCTAAATGACCTGAAGCATGAATACAGAAAAATGAAGGTAGCCAAGGATAAGATAATGAATTTACTTTTCTCCTACCTTAGGAATAGACACTGTACTTAAGAAAAGGCCGAGGAGAAATGCTTTCCTGGTGACAGTGTCTGTAAATTCTTGACAAGTTACTTGTGTAAAATTGCTTTGCTTGACCAAAGAAAAGCCATTGCTGTCCCAGTACACCACATGATGCATAGGTAAACTCGATATTTACATGGCAAATTCTGTAGCTGGTAGAAAATGTCATTTGGAGCTCTTCAGTACTGCCTGGGATAAAATGTGATGTGCTCAAGAGCTCCTGGGTCGGTGGTTATAAGAGGGATGAGTGGCAGAGGAGATCATACTGTAGGTCTTCTGAATGCCTGATGCCCACTAGATGCAGCCCCTCTGTGGACCCTCTAATTCAGGATGTAGCTCTGAACTTCGTACCTTAGATGTCCTGGCTGGTTAAGGAAGAGGAGCTGGATTCTCCAGCTCCTCTTCCTCTGTCTCCACGTCGCTTCACCCTTTGATGCTGGCTGAATGAGCAGGGCAGCCTGAGGCTGTTATCTAAAGGGAGAATAACTTGGTGAACTGGCCTGAAAAAGGAACCTTCTGTAAAGTTATGAGTGTTTGTGGTATTTATGGGGTGTGGAAAATTGCTTTCTCCTGTCTCTGAATCTCCTCTCCTGTGTCTTTACAGCTGCTGTTTTTCTGTTTTGTTTTCCAAGCAGGTTGGACACATGGTGGTGTCTGACCTGGGGGATAACAGCTAATGAATTGCTCAGCCGCCCTCAGAGGGCTGGACTGGGGAAGTCAATGTCATGGGGTGGTTTGAAGCATCTGTAACAGCTTTTCCAGGCTTTGCAAAGACATTCAGCAAGGGGAGCACAGAAACACTGGTGATGTTGGAGACTTTAACCTCCAAACAAACGAGGTGACACTGGGAGCCACAGCGTGCTTCAGCCAGTCCCATGACAGAAGTATGTAGTGTAGGTGTCATCCTGCTGTGGGTTCCAGTAGCTTTTGAGTTTCTTTTCCCACCAAGGTAGAGTTCTGGTTTAACAAACTCTTGAATGTGGCAGGAGACTCCCAGCATCAAAACATGATGTTCTGCTTCACCCAAGGAAATCACTTGATGATTTCATTCAGGAACTGCAAAGCAACCAGAGATGTGTATGTGGTGTGAACTTTTAAACATTTAAAATATTGGTTTCATGTATGGAAAATTCTGGCAGTTTTTACAGCATCACTGATGTTATTGCAGTCACATTAAGACAGTTGACTATTCTGTTCAGCAACAGCATTAAGACCAGTGGGCAAAAGCCTGTTTATATGTTTATAGTTTTATTGTCGTTACAATCTTTCCAGTATTATATGTCCTGGAGATTCCCAAATTAATATTGATTTTTACTGCTGATAATGTTGGTTGCTTGGCTCGAATCCTTTTTATGTGGCTTCTTTTTGCAGGCTGTTGGCAGTGCCTGAGATGCAGTTTGAAATGCCAGGGTAAGTGATAGAGGTGGGTATCGCCTGGTGACTGTGCACATCCTCCACCTCCAGGCACGTTCAGGCTGGGGGCAGGGTTTAACACTTTCAGGCATTATGTGGGTTTGAAAACCATCTTCTGGATGGTCTATTAAATCCTGACCCTGCTTTAGGCAACGCTGACAATTTCCCTGCTGTCAATGAGGCAGAGCATGAAGCTAAGTGATCCCCCTGCTGTAGGTGCTGCAACCTCTTGCCAGGAGAGTGATGATTGATGCCTGAAGGATACTGCTTTTTTTATTTTTTTCTTCTTAAATGATGGTGGAATAGAATAAAAAATTCTTTCCAATGCATTTTAATGGAAAATATGACATTTCATTCTTACACAAAGTAGTAATTTAATGAAGTTCTGCTTTCAGTGCAAGCTCTTTACAAATGAGGTTTGTGAATCCCAGGTCTCTGTTGGGGGTCTTTTATTGCTTTCTGGGAAATTGAAAGTGTTGAAGAATAATTGGATTTAATTCACTGTCTTCTGCCTTGAACACAAAACAAAACCAGGAATATGGTACCCATTTCATAGCTCCATCTGTTAGCTTTAGTAAATCTGTGTTTTCTTCTGTTGCATCCCAAACTTTGGGAGAAATGGGATAGGAAAAGAAGTTTTGTTGTTCTTTTCTCTCTATTTTTTTTTTTTTTAGAAAACTAGCAGAATAGGGTAATTCTAAGAATTGCTGTTTGCTCAGCAGCTTTCATTGACAAAGTTTGAATTTCTCAATTGTTTTGAATATGAGATTCTGTCTTTGCGATTGCTCTAGTACTAGAAATAATTTTATAAGGTGGGTAGATTGCATCTTGAATGTTTTGAACTATTTATAATTTAGTTTTCAAGACCTGGAGGTGAAATTTGAATTAAGTGATGAACAAGGATAAATTTTACCATGTAAGGATAACTTTGGAGGGGGGCAGTAGGGAGAGAAAAGACTTAAATCCATCTAGTTATTCATTGCAATTTAATCATTCAGATTTAATGTAAAATGATTTTTTTAATATAGTAAGTAGGAAGTATATTAATCTAGTTTTTAAAACTCTCTGTCTTATGGAAATTAATATAGAAATATGTTCTCAATGGAAAATTCTTATGTTTCAAGAATACCATATTAAAGAGAGCAATGAATACATTATGAAAATATAATTGCATATTTTAATGCAATTATCCAACTAATCATGAAAGTCCTGGTGCAAATGGTAATTAGGAAAATATTTAGATTTATTCCAGTATAGAAGCTGTAACATGATAGGAAAGGCCCAAATCCACTGTAATAAAGAATAATTGGTTGGCAGTTGACCCTTGGGACACTATAAATAATTTTTAAGTTCTTATTTTTAAAGATAGCTCATGGAACCTGGACAATACAGTTTATTTCTGTTTTGACAGAGCCTGGGAACTAAATTTTCAGGGATGAGAGGGGGATGAACTGGCTCTTTCCCTGACAAAGTGTCAGAGGAGAGCTGCCCTGCGTGCCAACCGCCCACCAGGAGTGCACCTTTCCCCCTATTTAGATGTTAAGATCGTGTCTTCATGTTCAATTACTTTCTGTAAGATGGAGATAATTTTAAGCTACTGATTGCAATGAAGGGCCTGGCACAGAGTTAATGTTCTCCTGGCACCTGGCCAGGGCTCACGTGGAGGTTTTCAGCCTGCAGATGCTCCAACACCTTCTGTGAAACAGCGCTTGAATTTGGGGAAATTGTGTGATTTTCCGCCCTAATAGTTTAATCCCCTGTCAGTGGGGGTGTGGTGGGCAGGTACACAACCTTTAATTTTTGCTTAAATAGCTTTTTTTTTTTTAACAGATTCTGTATGAATCTGTTAATGTCTTTCACCTGCTTATGCAGGTTTATATGCACATCTAAAAACTCTTCCCTGCTTGTGGATGGCAACTCTGGACAGTTAAAAAGCAAACCCAGCAAGAGCTCAGAGCTGCTGCAGCCCTGGCCCTCCCTCCTGTCTAGATGGTGCTCACCAGAGCTGCTCTCTGGATCACATTAATATCTGGTAATTGGGATTGATTAGAGGATTTGTTTCTAATCCATGCAGTCTCTCTAATCACAACACTAGTGTGTACCCAGCCCCTGTGGCTGATGTGGAGATACTGCTGGGAGAGGTACTACGGGCTGAGAGGGTTGTTAGGGATAGGTTGGCATTTCCCATGGACACATTGAAAGGTTAGTTTTTGCTATGACATCTCACAGTATTAAGAAGGCTCAAGAGAGGAGCTTCCCCTGTGCAGTTATAGGAATGGTGGTGGCAAAAAACTCTTCCCCACACACCTCGTGTGGTAAGGCCGATTTGTGTGCTGTGTTGGCTTTTGTGAACCTAGTCAGTGCTTGTGTGAGGAATGTTGGTGGTCTGCCCTCAGATATGGGCTTAAATCACATCATTTCAGGGAGCCTGATCTTCTGGTAGCACTCTGGCAGCATAGGTGTGATGGTACCACGTGTGCCTGCCTTCCTTTCCCCTTCTGGTTTGTTAGAGGACAGCTATGGTTGGACTTGATGATCTAAGTGGTCTTTTCCAACCTAGTGATCCTTTCTCTTTGTGACTGTTGAGCACAAGTCTGCAGGAGACTTGCTGTTACCCTTCAGGTGCAGCTCAGGAGTTGGTGTGTGCTGGGTAGGTGGGAAGAGGCAGAGTTGTTTACCCTGAGGGTGATTATTGTATGTAACAGCCAATCCCAAGCATGGTTATTGCATGTAACATCCAAGCCCAGGCTCCTTTTTAGTCTTCATGTTTGTGTCATGTGGTGAGTAGAATCATGTACCTGGTACCTGTCCTCTCTGAAGGTCTGCTGATGGGATGAACCCGGACCATCCCAGCCTATTTCATAGAATCATAGAATTTTAAGGCTGGAAATGACCCCTAAGATCATCCAGTCCAACCATTAACCTACCGCCACTAAGTCTACCCTTAGACCATGTCCTCCAGCACCACATCTCCCCGTCTGTTAAACCCCTCCAGAGATGGGGACTCAACCCCCTCCCTGGGCAGCCTGTCCCAATGCTTGAGGACTCTCTCAGGACACAAGTTCTTCCTAAGATCCAACCTAAATTTTCCCTGGTGCAGCTTGAGGCCATTACCTCGAGTTCTGTCCCTGTCACTGGGGAGAAGAGACCAACCCCCACCTCACTGCAACCTCCTTTCAGGGAGTTGTAGAGAGCAATAAGGTCTCCCCTCAGTCTCCTCTTCTCCACACTAAACCCCCCCAGCTCCCTCAGCCTCCTCGGAGGGCCTGTTCTCCAGACCCTTCACCATCCTCGTTGCCCTTCTCTGGACACGCTCCAGCACCTCAACATCCTCTTGAAGTGAGGGGCCTTTACACTGGGCCTTGCTAATCCTCAGAATAACAAACAGCTGCAGGACTCAGTCTGCCCAGGCAGTGTTGCTTCGTGTTTCCCTTTTAATTTTAGGTTAGAATTGGATATATATCTTAAACTAAATTATTCAGCATTGCATCTCATGAATCTCAGCAGTGTGCTCGCTGTTGTGCATGCTCTATGTGCTCATCTGAGAAATGCCTTGGCATTGTGTAATAGGCAATTTAGGGAAAATATCCTTTGATCAGATATCTTTGTTGCTGAGAAGAGAGACTGGAGTGAATGCAGAGGGTTTTTATTTTCCCGAAGAATTTGGTATCTTTAAAGATAAATTTAAATAATTCATGGAAATTTACTGCAGATTTCTAATTAAAACTAATCATAAGCACTGTTTTATCGCATGTGATTTACCTCTGAACAGTTTCAGATGCTTTGTAAGACATTTTATATGCATAGTTTTGGCCTGTAATTAATGCAGATTTAAACAAAAAGAGAAATAATTCACTTTAGATTTCTCTAGGTAAAGATTAAAAAAAAATAAATTGGTACCTGCTATTCCCCACACTGAATTAGGGCTCTGAATTAAAAAAAATTAGTAAAAAATTCAACTAATGTTTTATGGCTGTTCACATGAATCACTGGGATATCTCTGCAGCCCTGAGGGATCTGCTCTCTGCCTGCCCTTCCTAAGGAATGAATTACTGGAGAGGGGCTGGTGCCCAGGGCAGGGAGGTCCAGGCCCAGGGCAATGGCCTTCAGCTGCAGGAGGGCAGAGGGAGAGGAGCTGGGGGGCACAAATCCTTCCTGGGGAGGGGGGAGGCCCTGGCACAGGGTGCCCAGAGAAGCTGGGGCTGCCCCTGGATCCCTGGCAGGGCTCAAGTCTGGGCTGGATGGGGCTTGGGGCATCCTGGGTGGAGAGGGGTGTCCCTGCATGTGGCAGTNACCAGCCTGGGGCTGTAGGCTGTTAATTTCCTGAGCAGGACATCTGTATGTATATACATATGTGTCTGTGTATATATATATATATATATATATATGAGGCTTTTTTGTTTGTGCAAGGCGCAGTCCCCAGGGCTGGCATCTCGCCTGCGCTCTGTACCGCAGGGTAACACCCCTCTGTACTGCACAGCCACGTGCAGTGGGAGAACATCCCACCCCAGAACAGTATGGATGGGTCCTCCTGGCCCAACCTTCCCCAGCCCAGGTGGAAAAAGTTGGCAAATCCTATAAAAATCAGGAGAGCAATGGAGAAACAAGATGGAAATGAGAAATACGTATTTGCTCGAGCTCGCAGAGCGCCGGAGATGCAGTTAGTTGAAACTACCCTCCCTGTGGAGCTGAGCTCCAGCTCTGACCCACTTAGATCCTGCTTTCCCAAAATTTTCCTTTCTGTTACCAGGGGAAACTATTGATCCTCTCTTGCCGTGTCAGGGTGTAGCGTGGCTGGTCCTGTTGACGATGTGGTGGCTCAGCTGGGACTCGAGAGCTTTTCAGGGGCTGTGGGAGATGGGAACTGCTCTCTGCAGGAGGCCTGGAAGTTGCAAAGCAGCTTTAATTCTGCAGGAGGAAACGTGTGTGTGCATGAATATACAGCTTTTCTTTCACAGAACTGCAGCCTTAGCAGAAATTAGAGTTCTTCTTTTAAAGATGCAGTTTATTTTCTCTGTTCCTGAAGCTTAAGATTTGTGAATATTTTGTTTAATTAATGTTTCATAATCATTATGAGTCTCCCCATGTAGATTTTTCATAATTGTATATATTTTCAGTGACTATTTATAAGTTCAGTACCATCACAGTTTTATTCCAGTGAGTCTTCTAGAAGTATTGAAGAAATAATCAGGAAAGACTATAAATAGAAAGGTAAAAGGTTCTTGTGTGTATACAGCACTTTGATTAGGAAATCTATGTCTTGAGCTGTCTATTAAGCAAAAACATCACCTGAGGGCTCAGTTAAGACTTTAAAAATATATATTTTTTTCTTTAATGAAGGTATGTGGCTGTTGCATCCCTTGAAATATGCATTTATTGAGTGCAGCCTGTTATAGTGTGCATCACCCCTCCATTTAAATATAAGCATTTAAACACATGTAAGTTAGTAAACATCTTGGTGACACACTGTGCTTTGCCTTGTCAGGGCAGCAGCCCAATTAGAGGGTGCTGTATGCAATGCAGAAGTCACCCAGCCTGCAGTGATGTCCCCTGCAGACGGGTGGCCCTGGGCAGCTGCTGGCTCAAGGAGCGGGCAGCAACTCCCAGGGCACCAACATCTGAACAGCTCCAGAGCACCAGTCCATGCCCAGGGGTTTGGAGAAGAGTGACTTTGGTGCCACTTTTTATTGCCAGATAGTCTCTAGGACACTAGTAATAGCTTAAATTCTTAAGTTTGCTTAACTTCTGCTAAGCTCTGATAAACCCATTTAATGCATTTATTTATAACTTGGTCTTCCTGGTAGTAGTGTAGCATGAGCTCCAGTAAATTGGTTAGGTCTTTGCTTATAAAAATAATGTTTACTCAATCCAAAAAAAAAGGAGAATCACTTTGGATTTGCATCTCAAATCAAAAAGCAGATGATAAATATTCAGCCCAACCCTGGAGGAGCAGGGAGAGGTGCTCCTGTGCACAACATCCATAGACAAGCATCCACGGTCGCAGGCTCCAGCTGGCTGTAGGATGGGCTTGAAGAGAGAAAATATCAAAAATATCATAGTGCTGCAGCTTGTTACTTTAATTGGAGAATATTTTATCTGCAAGGGCCTAATGATTGCAAATGAAGCTGCTTGCAAGACGCTTCTAGGATGTTTTACATACACGGACACACTTCATACTTGTTAATTTTTTTCTGATTTTGCATATTTTAAGTGTTAAAATACACTATTAATATCTGATGTGGCAGATAAATTTCACCACTTGCAAATGTTTCATTCTTTTGCTTGTTTCTTTTTCTTTTTTTTTTTTTTCAATACCCAAAGCTTAAGAAAACTGAGCATAGACCTTAAAATAGAAGCTTGCAATGCACAGCTTGGGGCCATAGGACTGGATTTTACCAGGGTTCCTCCCCCTGAGCTGTAATTCTCAGGTGCTGGGTGAGATTGTTATTTATTTTTCAATTATATTATTTTTTTTTTTTTTTTTAGCAACCAGAATGGGTTTTTTTTCATTTTAACCAGCACTCACAAGTACAGAAAGCAGGGCTCATATTTAGAAGCTAGTTATGTTGTTCTTGGTGTGTTTTTGTATGAGTTTATTTTGGACTATGGTAAAACCTAAAGGAGAGGAAGTTCCCTGAACAATCACTGTTATTGTACTGGTTCAAGCTGAACTTTTCTTCTCCCAAACCGGCACTTTCAGTTAATTTTTAGAGCCAACTGTGTTTTCAAAGGCTTTTAAA
The DNA here is from genome assembly GCA_013399135.1 of Heliornis fulica. Classification (NCBI taxonomy): domain Eukaryota; kingdom Metazoa; phylum Chordata; class Aves; order Gruiformes; family Heliornithidae; genus Heliornis; species Heliornis fulica. Next base: position 238,338 of record VXBZ01004941.1, on the reverse strand, counting down.
AGATCAGTTGAAGTTACTGCTGGATTTTTTTTTGGTACCCTGTATTTGTGTTGATTGTGCTGCTCCAGGGAACAGGGACCCGAGGTGGAATTGGGAGGAATATCAAGCTGATGTTGAGCAAAAGACACCTCACATCTCACGGGGAAGCAAGGCTGTAGGAGTGCTCTTTGCACTCCAAATGGATCAAGGCAGCAAACCTTGGCCATGTTACACCTCCTCATTCCTGGCCCTGTGTAGCAAGAGGTACTTTCCTCCTCCTTAACAATATCCTGCTGAAAATCCACCTATGGTGCCTGCAGAATGTGCTGTGGGCGATGCAGGGACACATAATGTCTTGGATAAAAGGAGAATTTAATCAACACGTATTTTTCCCCATTGTAAGACTGATGTCCAAACAACAATAATCCAGTTTCATTGCTAGCAACAAAACAATGAGATTGTTCTATTAAGATTATTCAAGCGTGATAACTCCTGCTAATAAATTAGAGAAGGAAAAATGAGGCTCCCATAAAGTATCTCTAATGGAACGAGCACCAGTGATACCACGAGTCTCTTAGGCTGTGAACTGTATGTTTTTCCAGGATAAATCTTTTATACAGTGGAGCTAAAAATTAAAAAGCCTGTGTTCAGAACATCATTGTGTGCCTTTATTAAGAGCAGGAAAGCTCCCTTGAGCACTGTATTAGCTCCCTGCCATACACACGATGGCAGCCGAAAACGTACTTGATGGACCTTTGTGTCCATCTGTTAGCTGATCTATCCAACATTCCCTGGCTAAGGAAACACTTCAAACAGCATAGTGAAATGCCAGAGATGTTTTGTAGTATTTATAGATTTCACTGGTTCACACTTGAGAACATTTTCTATGATTCATCAAGTGTGATCTTGATTTGTATCAGTTATTAGGAGTATGTCTTAATGACTGGCTTAAGGTCTGTTAAGCAGCTGTACCATTTGATGTTCAGCATTGCAATTAGAAAATCTGAAATAACACCTATTGTGATTTATTTCCTTACTGATTCATTATCATATGCTAATTCATGCACCCCTTAAAGTATGGATTTTGCTTCAGGATGCTACGGAATTTTAGGAGGAATTGATCTTGCTATTTTCAGGAAGGGACCTCTTGTCCTGTTGTGACAGGACAAGGGGTGATGGTTTTAAAATAGAGGGAGGGAGATTTAGATTGAATATTAGGAAAAAGTTCTTTGCTGTGAGAGTTGTGGAGCACTGGAACAGGTTGCCCAGGGAGGTGGTGGATGCCCCTGGATCCCTGGAGATGTTCAAGGCCAGGTTGGATGAGGCCCTGAGCAACCTGATCTAGTTGGGGGTGTCCCTGCTTCTTGCAGGGGGGTTGGACTAGATGACCTCTGGGAGTCCCTGCCAACTCTAATGATTCTATGATTCTAAGGGACAGGGGAAGCTCCAGGAGTTACCCTGCCTCTCCCCATGTTTGTGCTGATGTTGGGTGGCCAGGGATGCTGTATGCCCCATGAAAAAGCCATTAATTTGGTGGTCAAATAAACCAGCCATCCCTAAGGAGAGAACACTTAATGGGGTTTGGGGGTTTGATCTTTATATTTTTTTTCCTTATTTCTTGTAGCCTTATCTATACTTGATTGGGAAATGTGCCTTGAAAAAAATAGAGCTTTGGAACTCAGATTGGATTGCACGTCCTCTAGCAAAGAATGTACTCTGCAGCTCCCCTGTGTATTAAACAAATAAATATAAAAGGTTTAACACCAGCTTGTGTGGTTACTGAGAAGTTAAAGCATTACTTAAAGCAGTAAAAAGGATGTGAAGATTTAGTGCTGCTGTGCAGAGCACTAAATAACAGCAAATTAACTCATAAACCATGTCAGGACGTGGTAGTTCAGCCACTACACAGTAGAGCTGCCCTGTAACTGGGTTGGTGACGGGGCTTCGAGCTCGGTCGTGCAACGTGTCTGTGAAGAGACTTAGCTATGCCAGAGATGGAGTCACTTTAAAGAATGTCATTGTCTTGGTTGTGGTGTGGGTTGTTGGTTGGTTGGTTGGGTTTTTTTTTATAACCTTACTATGAGTGCAAGTGTCCATTCTCCATTAAAAAGGTTCTTAATTGGGACTGGGGGAAGGAAGGAGCAGAACACCACTGGGTTCCAGGGTCCACTTAAGTTAGTTGTATAGCAAACCTCCTAGGGAGGCTGTCTGACAGCAAAGTGATGTTTGCCATGGCTGAGGGAAAGGTTGAAGGTGTTTGGAAATCATCACTGTAGTGGAGTTCTTGCAAAGTTTCTTGGAATTAGGACAACCTCATAGTAAACAGAGAGCTCTTTCTCAGCCCTCCTCGACCTAGTAATGTCTCGTGGCTGTGATAACCCCAGCAAATGTTTTATTGTAAAACATTATTTTCACAGTATTTTTTAGCTACTTTTAATGGGAGAATAGGAAAAGGGATGTGGTGTTGTCCTCTTAGTCTTCATTTCTTGCCTGCCATGATCCATCTCCTTTTCCTCCATTGCTCTCCTGCCTTTGCTCGTGCTGCACATCCTTTGTTGTGACTGTGAGCCTCTGCTTCAAGGGTTCCTCTTCCCCTTGTCTCCAACACGCTCTTTCCTTCCACTTAGGACCTGGACTGGAATATTTTCTTGGTCTCACAACTAGTCTGACAAGTATTTACTTTTGTTTTGCTGAATAGTTCTGGCCACTGGTAAAAGTGTTTGTGGAGGCTCCTCAGCTCTTCCAGCTGCAGCTACAGGCATCTTGACTTGTTCTTGGCAAGGGAAAGGTTGAAGAATGGGTCATGCACTGGAAGTGCCCACGTCAGATGGCAGCCTGGCCTCTGCAAGGAGGCTCGACATCAATCTCTTGCAGTTATTTTTGAAGCTCTAGGTAGGGTGGGAAGTGTTTGAATTATCCAGATGTAATTTCAAAATTGTGGGTGAGTACACTTGATCTGCCACCCAAACAGTGTGGTCTGCTCTGCAGAGTAAAATGATGGGGAAATGTGCTTCAGATGAGAGAAACTGATTCATCAGAGAAATCAGAGTATTAATTACATACAGAACTGGAGGGTGCTTTGCTTTCCTCAACTACAATCCCTTTATGAACTCATTCACCTTTGTATAAATGTAAATACTCTCCTGTTGTCTAGTAATCCTGAAGTATTATTTATGATGATACATTTTATGTAGGGCCCAAGGGAAACTTCACAGAATTTTTTAGTTGATGGCTTTCAGTATGTTGCACAAATTTGTAGTTGAGTTGAAGCTGTGAAATATCTTTCACTGTTGAATTTTAAGATGATTTGCTACTTGTTGGAGTACAGAGAAGATGGCCTGGATGAACTCCTGGCCCACCCTTTGAGTCCCATATGGGAGCAGCATGCAAGTCTGTCCCAGGAGATCCCAACTCATGGATTCTTAAAGAGCAGGGTAGTCAAGGTTTCAAGGAAGACTTGAGCTTCCTCGAGGCTTATGGCTTTCTTCTTAAAATTCTGAAACATCACTGATTTTTTTTCCACTGGATGGCATATCTTATTAATGCTGTATCTGAGCATCTTACTAAGAAAGCAGTTCACTAATGTATCTGTGCTATCATAACCATCCACACAACACCCTCCCAAGGCATGGGAAAAGTTAACCTTGTTTTGTAGCTGGGAAAAGAATAGATGAGAAAAGGATTTTTGGTGGCCCTTATGCATCTGTGTCTGAAGTTGTGATTACAAAAATCCCACTCAACTGTTGCTGAACTCCTGAAGTAGCTTCTTCATCAACCTCAGAGGTCCTTGTGTGTCTCAAGCTCTGTGTCTCTGTGCCCACAGGAAGGTACTGGTCAGTCTAAGCTGGACACTGGGACTTGGGCTGAGGGGCAATATTCCAGTGCTTGGTGAAAGCTGGGTTTTAAGCACAAAGCAATGGGGACTTTCTCTTTCCCTAAGCTAGGGCAGATAGCCACCATGCAGGTCTGAGCATGCTCTTGGTGGTGATGCTGAGATGAGCTCTCCTCTTGCCTGCATTGCCCACTTCACTGGAGAGGACCAGACTCAAAGGTCTCTGATGCCCTTTGGAAACATGGGTGAGTTTTTCCATTGATTACATGTCTGGCATTAGTTTGATTCTGGTTTTGGATATCTAAAGACTAAACACATGTCAGAAGGCTGTTGTCCTTGTTTGTGGCTGGGTGATCTTTGCTCCTTCCTTGTTTCAAGAAAAACAGGGAGTTCTTAGACAGGAATGATGCTGCATTCACATGGCACAGTATGGAAGTGTGGAAAATCAGTAAAAATCAAACTGAAGTAGGAAATTATTCCATAATTACAACATCAAAGAAATTAGGATTGTAAAAGCCCCTTTAAAATTATCTAGTTTATTTAACTTCATGCTTTATAGACTCCTGGTAGTTCTCAGAGATCAAAGTCTTGAGACAGGTGAGGAAGACTCTCATGTAGGTTTGGTAATTCTGTATGTCAGCTGGGGGGGTTGCAGGTAGAAGATGGCAGTAGGCAGTTAGCACAGCCTAATTAAAATGTTTAGCTGTGGCAGGAAAAGCACAGTTAGATAAGTAGTATCTCTTTGTACAGATGTACTTCATTATGCCCATTCTGATCTGTGGATTTTCTTTTTCTGCTTCAAAGGAATACTTGGCTGGTCACCTTATTAGAAGCTTGTTCTAAGTCACCCCTTTCCTCTAATTATTCTAAAACTGTTCCTAGCTGATAATTGTGTGGCTGCTTCTCAAACCAACCAACAGAAAAACCCCAAACCCTGCAGGGATGGATCATAACCCTCGTTGCTGCAGTGCCTGGCTGTCCTCATGGCTGGAGCACCTTGTGCAGTGCATGAACTGAGAGTGTTCATACTCCCTCCTCCATGGGCACAGAGGGCTGTTTACTCCAGTTGTTGGGGTTTTTTTGGCAGCTTGTTGCTACACAACATCTGTGATCGTGTTCTCTTAACTACAGACAAGAGATGCCTGGGTGGGGGAACCAGGGGAGGATGGAGAGGGTGCGTTCCCTTCCTTGCAGACAGGCTGCCCACTGGGGAGGATAAAAAAGCCACGATGGGGGGAGGCATTCAGGCATGTTCTGCCCGTGTCACCAGTGATGGTTGTAGAGATTTAAATTAGAAATATTGAGCTTCAGGATCTGGGTGTGAAGTGATGGGTTTGGCCTCTGGGCATGAAGTTCAGAGTTTGAACTGTGGCTGGTATCACGGGCGTCTCTGTGATGAGACTTGGTGAATAAAGCTGCAGCTACCAGAGCTGTCCACGAGTTAGATGCTTGCATCTCAGTGTGAAAATGCTCAACAGGAAGAAATGGAAAGCTTAGAATTGCCTCTGATGGATCAGCTGAGAAGGCTGAATGCTCTTTTATGAGGGAATGAAAACTTGGTGAAAAACTTGCCCAAAAATGATAAGGATGATTTACACAGCGAAACTTTTTTCTCTATCAATTAAAAAGTAATGCCTAAGCCTTTGAAATAGATGTTTCAATTGCTTTTGCAGACCTTTGTTCTTATGATTAAAATAGTAGAAGAGTTGTCTGAATACAGCTGATGAACATGACATTTGGAAATCTCTTGAATTTAAATTATTATAGGAAGCACACTGATAGCTTATGGGGGGAAAAAATTCTAGGCTGTTACCTTTATTATTTATAACCAGCTGTGCAGCTTTCAAATACCAGCTCTGTTCTTCAGGAGCTCAATTCTGAGATATCTTCCATTCTTTGAGTCTAATATATTTGTTGCACTATATTACATTAAAACATTCCTATACTCAAATTAAATCTTGTTTCTAATCTAAACATCTGACTCATTCTGCAGTATAGAGGAATGTCCCATTTAACATAAGGCTGTAATTTCCATCACCCCAAAATTCTGGGAGCCTTTGGGTGTCATGCACAAGTGATCTGCCAAGAGCTTGGATTTTAGGTTTTCACATATATATTTTAGGTAGAGTGAGGAGTAGGACACTTCAGTAAACCACAATAAATAAATAAAAAAAATAAAAACAAAAAAGACAACACAGACTTGAGTACTTGAAGACTGACCAGACTATTTGGCAGCATCACCTGGCCTAAGAAAACATACTGGTTTTCCTGCAAACATCCCTTTGCTATATCTTTGCCATCACTGCAAAAGTATGAAGCCTCCATAAGCTTTTATATTCTTGTACAGTATTAAGTTACTAATAAGGTGATAAAGAAACTCATGTTGTTATGAAATTATTTTTTTCTCTTTAAAAAATGTACTCCTACTGTCTTTTTACTTCCAAAGGAGATGATGTATCAAATTATGGGATCAGCATATGCAATCTGATGGCTGAGTCACCCATGGAAAGAGCACAGAGAGGAGAATTGTAGTTTTTCATTTCTTGCAGAAGATAAAATATGTTTGTTTTTTCCTTCATACTACATAGGCATAATTGCTCTATTCCTCTTATACTTGGCATTTTGAATTAGCAGATTTAGTAACTATTCTCTCTGGGGTCTTTTGAAGCAAGATGTGCCACCAAGGTGCCAGTTTGATTTTTAGATGGTAGTTAGGAATGCTTAAACTTATTTCTTACTGGTGTTTTTAGTTCCTGTAGAGCATCTGAATTCTACATGACAGCAGCCCCTTCTGGCAGCGTTGGTGGCCACTCACCCATGGCTGGTCTTTTGTCACTGATGCACTTGGTCACACACCATATTTTTGAAAAGGTGGATGGGAACTTAGCTTTNAGTTAGATAAGTAGTATCTCTTTGTACAGATGTACTTCATTATGCCCATTCTGATCTGTGGATTTTCTTTTTCTGCTTCAAAGGAATACTTGGCTGGTCACCTTATTAGAAGCTTGTTCTAAGTCACCCCTTTCCTCTAATTATTCTAAAACTGTTCCTAGCTGATAATTGTGTGGCTGCTTCTCAAACCAACCAACAGAAAAACCCCAAACCCTGCAGGGATGGATCATAACCCTCGTTGCTGCAGTGCCTGGCTGTCCTCATGGCTGGAGCACCTTGTGCAGTGCATGAACTGAGAGTGTTCATACTCCCTCCTCCATGGGCACAGAGGGCTGTTTACTCCAGTTGTTGGGGTTTTTTTGGCAGCTTGTTGCTACACAACATCTGTGATCGTGTTCTCTTAACTACAGACAAGAGATGCCTGGGTGGGGGAACCAGGGGAGGATGGAGAGGGTGCGTTCCCTTCCTTGCAGACAGGCTGCCCACTGGGGAGGATAAAAAAGCCACGATGGGGGGAGGCATTCAGGCATGTTCTGCCCGTGTCACCAGTGATGGTTGTAGAGATTTAAATTAGAAATATTGAACTTCAGGATCTGGGTGTGAAGTGATGGGTTTGGCCTCTGGGCATGAAGTTCAGAGTTTGAACTGTGGCTGGTATCACGGGCGTCTCTGTGATGAGACTTGGTGAATAAAGCTGCAGCTACCAGAGCTGTCCACGAGTTAGATGCTTGCATCTCAGTGTGAAAATGCTCAACAGGAAGAAATGGAAAGCTTAGAATTGCCTCTGATGGATCAGCTGAGAAGGCTGAATGCTCTTTTATGAGGGAATGAAAACTTGGTGAAAAACTTGCCCAAAAATGATAAGGATGATTTACACAGCGAAACTTTTTTCTCTATCAATTAAAAAGTAATGCCTAAGCCTTTGAAATAGATGTTTCAATTGCTTTTGCAGACCTTTGTTCTTATGATTAAAATAGTAGAAGAGTTGTCTGAATACAGCTGATGAACATGACATTTGGAAATCTCTTGAATTTAAATTATTATAGGAAGCACACTGATAGCTTATGGGGGGAAAAAATTCTTAGGCTGTTACCTTTATTATTTATAACTAGCTGTGCTGCNATAACCAGCTGTGCAGCTTTCAAATACCAGCTCTGTTCTTCAGGAGCTCAATTCTGAGATATCTTCCATTCTTTGAGTCTAATATATTTGTTGCACTATATTACATTAAAACATTCCTATACTCAAATTAAATCTTGTTTCTAATCTAAACATCTGACTCATTCTGCAGTATAGAGGAATGTCCCATTTAACATAAGGCTGTAATTTCCATCACCCCAAAATTCTGGGAGCCTTTGGGTGTCATGCACAAGTGATCTGCCAAGAGCTTGGATTTTAGGTTTTCACATATATATTTTAGGTAGAGTGAGGAGTAGGACACTTCAGTAAACCACAATAAATAAATAAAAAAAATAAAAACAAAAAAGACAACACAGACTTGAGTACTTGAAGACTGACCAGACTATTTGGCAGCATCACCTGGCCTAAGAAAACATACTGGTTTTCCTGCAAACATCCCTTTGCTATATCTTTGCCATCACTGCAAAAGTATGAAGCCTCCATAAGCTTTTATATTCTTGTACAGTATTAAGTTACTAATAAGGTGATAAAGAAACTCATGTTGTTATGAAATTATTTTTTTTCTCTTTAAAAAATGTACTCCTACTGTCTTTTTACTTCCAAAGGAGATGATGTATCAAATTATGGGATCAGCATATGCAATCTGATGGCTGAGTCACCCATGGAAAGAGCACAGAGAGGAGAATTGTAGTTTTTCATTTCTTGCAGAAGATAAAATATGTTTGTTTTTTCCTTCATACTACATAGGCATAATTGCTCTATTCCTCTTATACTTGGCATTTTGAATTAGCAGATTTAGTAACTATTCTCTCTGGGGTCTTTTGAAGCAAGATGTGCCACCAAGGTGCCAGTTTGATTTTTAGATGGTAGTTAGGAATGCTTAAACTTATTTCTTACTGGTGTTTTTAGTTCCTGTAGAGCATCTGAATTCTACATGACAGCAGCCCCTTCTGGCAGCGTTGGTGGCCACTCACCCATGGCTGGTCTTTTGTCACTGATGCACTTGGTCACACACCATATTTTTGAAAAGGTGGATGGGAACTTAGCTTTTGCCAACTGACTTCATGACCAGTTGATGTTTAATGTGGGCTTCATTCTGAAGCTTAGAAGTGTTGTCTTTTTGATTACCTGTTAATTTGCTTCAAAAAGCATCTAGAGGAATTATTTATTGCACTATCCAGAAGTTGGAGTCAGTAAAATACAATGGAAAAATTGTGTGGAAGTCAATGAAGATTGAGTGTCAAATGAAATCTTGTACAGATTCACTGAAAAGATGAGCAGAGCTGATATCCCAAATCTCTGCTGGTTTGGGGAGTTAAAATATTAATACCTGTATTTAAGGAAAAACAAAATTTGAAATTAAATAGAAACACCTCGGTTGCTTGCAGTTGTGGTGATGCTTAGATTTATTCCTCCCCACCCTATCTCCACCCCACTCCCTGGCTTCTGTATAATTTCTGTATAATTTCATAACAGGACACTGGCTGGGATTGAAAGTGAAATTTAAAAAACCCAACTAAACTGTTGAAGTTGTTTGCAAAATTGAGGGGCTCAGAGGTGGGCATTGATTGGCAGCAAAACCCGAACAATAATCCCCCCGTTGTGTGCCTGCAAGGCTGAGCTTAACTACTGTGCAGATTTTGAGCCTGCCCTGCAGTCATTTAGCTTATTGAACAAGTTTCAAATTCATCCTGTTTTCTGGAGTCATTTGAGGGTAGGAATGATGGACTCAGAGTTCTCACCTAGCACCAAGCAGCGTTATCATCACAGCGTACGGTTGGCTGATGGCTCTTTGCGGGGCCCAGCCCTGGCTTGTCTTTGGGCAGGAGCATGGACATGGGTGCAGATGGAGGGTTGAAGAGGATGTTGCTGCTCAAAAGTGTTATCTAGTGGTTTCTCCTGCTCCCCTAAGCAATTATATACTAAATATTCATGTGCTTCTACTCTCCCTCAGTTCAGTTTCCCTGGCTCAAAATGGAATGGAAGGAAGGATAAATTATTTGGAAATAGAAGACATTTATCTATGACATTTAATTAGTGTAAAGGGACTTCTCCTGATCCATGAAATTCCCAGTGCAGTATAAATATATCTACCCCTCATCAATGATAAGGCCATCCATCAGCTCATATACTCTTTTCTATTACCAGAAGTTTATCCTCGGATCTGGCAAAGGCGATTCATAAATTTCTTTTAGAAGTGTGTTGTTTGGAGAGGATATTATATAGTATAATTCCAGGCTCAAAATCAAGCCATGATAACAGCACTCTATCTGACACACCAAGCTTTCAATCACACTTTATCACAGTTACAGATGTCGGTAAATGAGCAGGTTTTCCCCAGAAACAATATAGATAAGCAAAGGTGGCTGTGAAGGTGCAAAGAATAATTTAGTGGCCTGGCAGATGTGCCTGTTCTCGGGATCCTTGGTAAGAAAAAGCACACAACTCCCCTTGTGTTTAGAAATGACTTTGCATAATTCAGTGAGATGATTATTTATCCCTTATTTGTCTGCTCCAAAGTTGAAATAAAGGGATTAATGCTTTGTCAGCCCCACAGGACCTTGTACTGAAGAGTGGATGCAAGTGTCAAGGAACCCTGCTACAGCAAACAAAAGTTCCCTTCACCTTCCATTAAGGTCCAAAATGTGGGGCTCAAAGGGAGCACAAAGAAAATTAAGTTGCACTGACCTGTGTAGTCCCATGGGCTGTACTCACCCATTGCTAACCTGGCTGGCCATCCCAGTTATAGATGCTGAGCTGGGAAAGTCACTGTGTCGTGCTTTCCATCTTCTCTGCGTCAACAGAAAACAATTGGGGGTGCTGAAGTTTGGAAAGGGACAAGGAAATATATTCCCCCATATTTTTCTTCTTTAAACCAAGTTAAATCTTTTATCTAGTAGACTTTAAAAAAAAGCACTCTAGAAACTCTTTGAAATTTTAATTTAGAATAATTCAAAACAAAAAAAAAACCACTTTAGTACAAAATCACTGAACCTGGTTATCTGACTTCTCCAAAACCCAGGTTTTGTCCAGGTTCCCCCTCTGCCCAACCCCCTTCCCCTCCACCATTTTATTCTTTGGATAATTTCAAACTCAACTGTTTGATCACTGGGAACTAGCAATGTTTTGGGTTTTTTTTTAAGAAAAAACCAACATTTCTGAACTGATGCTTTCAGTAAGGAGTGTTAAACAACACTTGTAATGACTCCAGTGTTTTTTGTGGTCTCTACAAAACACGGGAAGACAGATGGTTGTTTCCTTGTGCTCAACAGTTCAGAGGGTCACACTGACATTTGTGGAAATATTTTGTCAACCCACAATCCACGTTCTTGCTGCAACACTTCTGTGCATTCCAGGTTATTGGGTGATGCAGCTTGGGGTCCTTAATGATAGTGTCACGTGCTTCGGCTCTTATGGGGATTGATTTGTGGGAAGAAGAGTTTATTGGGCTTGTACAGGTTCATGTATTCAAATTTTGCCTTGAGACATGTCAAAGAATTGTGTTGTTTTAAAAGCAGTCACTCTGGAAGTAGGCTGTGCTACTGAACAGTGAACCCAGATGCTATTTTTGGGGGAGGGTTTTATTGGAGTCTGAGGACTAGTTACCTCTAACTCCAATGTTACAGTGTGGTAAGGTGTTTGTCATACAGAAATAGGGGAGAAAAAACTCAAAACTTTTAGAAATTATTGAATTCATCAGGAAAAATCCCTGAGATTTCTCTAATAGACCACAGAAATTCCCATATGTATTGCAGAAAATGAGGCAAAAGAACAACGTCACCGTCCAGGGCTTCATGGCGATAGCTGTCACGTCTTCACCAGGAGTCTGTGCTCAGATCCCCTTTTCAGCTGAAAGTGGGTGAATCCATGCTACTAGGTTAAAATTTAGGTTAGATATTAGGAAGAACTTCTTTACTGAGAGAGTCCTCAAGCATTGGAACAGGCTGCCCAGGGAGGGGGTTGAGTCCCCATCCCTGGAGGGGTTTAACAGACGGGGAGATGCGGTGCTTGAGGACATGGTCTAAGGGTAGACTTAGTGGTTGTGGTGTAATGGTTGGACTGGATGATCTTAGGGGTCACTTCCAGCCTTAAAAATTCTATGATTCTATGATTCTATACTAAATGTACATGGCTCAGTAGTCCAGGACTCCTGGGCCACTAAAACCTCTCTAATGAGAAATTAAGAATGAAGTAGACCATGGAGGTGAGTAAAAACGTGATTTATGCCTCAGGATGGGTCAATAGTCCAAGGCTGAATGTGAGGGTGAAATGTGAAACTATCGTGTTGGCATCTGTCACTGCAGACCTGTGGTTGTTCTTGAGAATGGACCCTGCCAATACACTCCCTGTTCCTCAGAACTTCTTATTAATAAGAAAAGGAAAAATCGTAAATCACAGCTTTGGAAAAATAAAAGGAAAACTGGTTTCATATCCCAAATCAATGAGCAGCTTTACCAGGTTGCCTGTTTCGAAACCGAGGTTGTCCTGTGGTTAACGTGAATTTGCACAGCATTGTATCAAAGCACATCTCAGGAGAAATGGGACCTCTGTAAAATGTAAACAGGCAGCTTTCCTTGGACTTAAATAGGAATTGAATAACACCCTCAGCACTTCCATATTCATACATGATTTGAGAATTACTAAAATAGATTACCACCCTTACAGATGCTGGTAACAGAGGCACAGGGACACCTAAGTCACAAAGACAATCTTCTGTTGCACATGCAGCTCTATAATTGATTTCTAATTATTGATCATAGCAGAATTCCTTTTATAGAATAGTAACAAATGTTAGAGGATAATTTATATTTATGGATAATTATTACCAAAACCAGGGGCTATAATCTGTTTAAAAACCTCTGTGCTGTACAGAATGTAGAATGTTCTCAGTGGGGGCTTCCCTTATCACTGGGGTGGCAAAGCCAGCAGATATTTCTTTAATATCATTTTGGGAAGATGCAGAAAAACACCCAGAAAAAGACAATTGAGCTTTAGGACTTCATGTCCAGCCTCTCCTTCTGTACAGCACCTCATATGCAGAACCTCCTGGTGCTTGAGTATGCTTGAACCATAATTCCTGAATGACATGGCTTTTCATACCGGATTTATTTATTTTTTATTTATTTATAGAGGGAGGTGATGTGTATTCATTTGAGCTGATGGCGGAAAACTGAATTGCTGATGAGGATATTTTGGTTTTGTGGGTTGTTGGGCTTTTTTGTTCACTTATTTTGGGTTTTTTGGGTATTTTTTTAAAACTATAGTACAGGAACATAAGGCATAGTACTACAGGATTTATCACCAGGCTGTACCATAGGCTGTGTTGCCCTTCTGGGCAGCAACCTCAGGACAGCCAGCAGCTTGGGCAGGAGCCAGTTCCATCTTCTCTTTCTCTTTTTCCAGCCTAAGTGGGAGTTTAAAGAGCAGAATGATAAACGTGGACTGTTTTTTTTTTTTTTTTCACCATCTTTCTGCTTGCTATATAGAAAAAAATACTGTCTCACTGTAGAAAAACTTGTGATGCTATGGAGCTGCAGAGAGGCTTGGTCCTTTCCACGAAGGACAAAGCTGGATGGAGGGGGAAGAGGGAAAGAGGGGCCATGACTACTGCCTGCACCAGGGCCTGAGCAGGACATGGTGTGGGATGAGGGTTGAAGGGAGAGAGGGAAACCAGAGCAGATCCAAGAGCTGCTTTGAGTTAAGAAGTAAACTGGGAAGGAAGAGGTCTGGTCCAGTCTCCCATAGGGAATGGAGAAGTGGTGGTGGTGCTGGGGGCATCCCCACGGGGGGTTCTTGCCTCCTCCCGCTGTGCTCTGTGGGTTTCTTTTTAAACTGGACACGGGGGAGGAATTTTCCTGTAAGGTACCTTCCAGCTGGCTGTGGGAGGTGTTCAGCTTCACTGCCATCTGCTAAGGAGGTGTTAGAGAACAGAAAGGGCTTTTTCCCTCTTCTATTTCAAGAAGGGGAAGAAAAAAAGGATTTGTGTGTGTTTCAATGTCAGGGTTTGCAGCTTACAGTAATAATAGCAAAGCCCCATGTAACAGCTGAAGACGTTTCCATGTGCACTTGTACAGAAATGTGAAATAATTATTATAGTTGATTATTTCAATGTTCCTGTAATAGCATTTTTTTTCCTCCTAGGGCAATACTCTTATTACAGCCAAAATGGATTAAAGAGTTAACAGTCAATTCACTGCTCCCATGCTAACAATTTGTTAGTAGCGGCATTATTATTGTTATTATTATTATTACTGTGTTGAATTGGCATTGTTGGGCCTCTAAATAAAGGAAATTGGAAGCAGTCAGTCAGTGGCTCTAGTGCACTTGTTTCTGATATGCTGCTGAGGTGTTGGCTCCTGCACCTTATTGGCATCAGAACGTCATTTAGGTCAGGGCCACCCTGTTCATCCAGGTCAATCTACTTGCATGGCTCTGATCTTCCTCCTTCTGATGGCTGTTGCCATCAAAGCATGGCAACCTGTTTCAAGAGTGCTCTTTGTGGGAGCACTTTCTCAAATGTAGTGAAGAAATTCATCCCTCCTCGTGTTCTCAGCCCCGTGGTGCCTCAGGTCACTCCCCCCTGCTGAAGCCAGCAAGGTCCCATCCTGAATCTCTGCAGAGAAGCTGAGGAGCAATTCCTCTTTTGAAGGACAGGCTTGATGAGTTATAGTGATGTTTCTGGACATCCTTACAGGAGATTGGTGTTTCCTTCTAGGGCTAACAGAGCCTGTTAGCTCACCAGATGGCTATGAGTATATTACATGAAAAAATAAATAAATGCTCTGTGTTTACTTGTCCCTAACTGATCTCTGAGAATCGGGGCATCGAGGTTAGTTACACTTCATTCTGTACCATTTTTGCTGTATTTATCCTTTACCTATCATTACCTGGAAACCTGCATTTCTTTAGTGCAACACAATGAAAATTGATTCCTGCTCAGTAAATCAGTAATATTTAAAATCATTGTTGTGTGCTTTCACAAAGACTTGGTTCAGCAGAGCCTTTCTGTAGTTGTTGGAGAATGGACTGGGGTCAATGGATGTCTTGCTCAAGTACAGACTGATGAGAATTAATGTATCTCACTGTTATTTGAGTACATACATAATGGATGGGTATGTCCTGAAAGAACATATAAACACCACATTACTGTGGCATCATTTGAAGGTAAATATCCCAATGAAATGGGATCACTGTGTGATGCTGATCGCCCCTGGCTCCATCCTGCTTGTGCTGGGTTCCTGTTGGAAATGCAGCCTGGAGGCCAGGGATCAGCCTGCTTGGATGCAGCGGTGTGAGCAGCCTGAGTGGCCTCAATGACATCATTATTTCAAGGCTCTGCACCTTTGAATGACTGCAGTAGCTGAATCACCATGTTCTCCCAGGTTTCCCTGCCTGATACAGCACTGACTTGCAAATACTTATTAATGTGAGTAATTTTGTGTGTGACTTCAATGCACATACACGTATTTTCTTTGCAAACTTAGTAAAAACTCTGCTGCTAGAGTTGTTGGATGGCTGCAGCTGTTTTAATCCCTTTGGAAAGACACACAGTCCCATCCTTACTGCTAATGCTGCCGAGGGAAAAGCTGAATCATGTGCATGATGTGCATCAGTTGGGTTTCTGCAGCGCTGTTATAGTCGGAGGGTTTTGTGTGTCAGTAGGTGTCAGCATTCAGTTACTGTGTAATTGAGCAGCCTGATTGAATACTCATGGCAACACGCCTGCAGAATTAATGCCAAGCACTCCACAAACTGTGCTTTAGGATAGGATTATTCAGCCAGAAGTTTCTCGATACACAAAGAGGGAAAAATATTTCAAGCTGTCCAAACCCCTGATTTCATCACCAAAAATAGTGCTCTGCTACCTCATGCCTGTTGGATAACATGCAGTGTAAGCATTAAGCAGGCTCACCTGTGTTTGGACTTGGGTTTTCATCAGTGTGGGCGCTGCCTCTGTGGTGTGGGATGCTGGTTACGGTGCGTGGGACTCCAGTGAGCAGGAGCTATTGCTCCTTTTCCTTGGAAAGCTGAGATAACTTGAGCTTCTGCAATAAATCTTTGCCCACAGCCTCAAAGTGCCTGTGGTTGCACCTCCCTTTAACTCTGTTGCAGCCTTGCTTTTGCTCTCCAGGCTTGTCAATCCAGTTTGGTTGATGGGTTAGGATTAACTGTGCTATTTGCCATAAGGGATGTGTGCTTGGGGATGCTGCAATCCGATTAGGGTAACGAGGATACATCTAGGAGGGGTTTTGGAGGCATTTCTGAGCAGATGCTAGCTGGGAAAGTGGAGTGGTAGGACTATCACCCTCCTTACTGCTGCCTACTCGTTTTCAGGAAAGATGCTTTGAGGAAGAGGAGCTTAGAGGCGCTTCCATGATGCAGAGCTTCAGCTGGGGCAAGGGAACCATATGGTTACAGAATGAGTCTGGAAGTGGCAGGGGCTGCAGCAGAAACACCACTGGGAAGTGACACAAGGGGTAGAATCTCTTCTGTGTAACTGTGTGTGATGTCAGCTAGGTTCCACAGCATTGTTAATGCTCTTAAATTACCACCTTGACACAGTGTAACTCTGCACATGACCAGTCCTGGGCAAACCATCAACCCATGAACTGGTACCCGCCTCTTCCCATAGATCATGGATTGTTGGAAGGGAATACTTTGCACAGTAGGAGCAGGGTACCCCTCCTAACAAAGATTCCATTGCAGTTACCTTCATATCCACCCTAATGCTTGTTCCTCCAGGAGAAACAGAGATTTAAGTTAAATCAGAAAGGCTCAGCTATGCTTATTCCTTCCATTTCTCCCATCTTCTCTCTCTCCCCATCTGCGGTAGCTGCTGACGTCAGTGGAAACAGCAAGGAGAAATACTTTTTTCACAGGCCTAGTTTGTGAATGACAATGGGTTTCTGCACCTGAAGGAGGCTGGCCTGCCTTCCAGGACCTGCAATCTCTGAAAAATTTCACCTCTCTGGGAGAGAGATGTGTTGTATTCTCCAGCAAGTGGAGGGTGAAACGATCAGAAGGCTCTTGATGGCCGTCTGGGTCCTCTGCTTGGTGTTAGGAGCAGATTAGATCTCATGTCAGGCAGCACCAGTGCCCAAGGCAACACCTCTCCAGCTTTACAGCTTATTGTCTGATTCAGTCAATTAAGGATCTTTTTGTATCTTGTCTTAGTGAAGGGCCCTGGACTGGGAATGTCTTTATGCCCCATTTATTTCCAGCGATCAAGTGGCCTCAGAGGTCGAGAAATTCCAGCCTTGAGGGATTATTCTAAGTATATCACTTGCCATCACAGTCCCTTCCTTGCTGAGCCAGCCAAGCAGCTGTGGACTCATCTCTGCTTCCTCAGTGGCCACAGACCACTGCTCCCACGCTGCCTCATGAGTGGTAACTGCTGGGTGATGAACCTCCTCTTCTGGCCATGCCTCTGGGGCCACGGTGTGGTCTGGCCAGCAGCGTGCCCCACCGGTGCCAGAAGACAGGGTGTCATCTGCCCACCCTGCTGCATCAGCCTGCCCACGTGGCCCCTTGCTTCACCAACCTGCATCTCAAACAACCCTTCTGTAAGGTGGTAAATAACCAAGTGTTGTTCATGATGCAGCAGTGGAGATGGTGGTGCAGAGGTGGTTCTTATTGTTGTTCCTGATTTGCAATATTGGTGAAAGGAAAATAATTACCAACCATTCATCGAGCGTTCCTTTAAACTACCACCCTGCAAGAATATAGCTGGTGCTGGCAACTAATCTCCTTGTAGGCTTTTGTGAAAAAATGCAGGATTATCCCCTTCATTTCACCCATTCAGCTCGTTTCTAGCTCGTTTTGCTTTGCTATTTCTCTAAAGAATGCCGATTCTGCGCCACGGAACCATCCCTTCCTGGCTGACACAGTGATCCCTCCTCGGGAGGCTCCGTGCTGTGCTCCTCAGTAGTTCACTATTACACCCCAGCCTCTGTGTGATGATTTAAGACACTCAGACTTTCTCATTTCAAAATGTGCCTCCTCTTGCTGCGGTGCTGCCTGCAGACAGCAGCCCCACACAAGCAGAGGTGAACGGGGAATATTTGCAGTGCCACATGGAGTGTTGGAATGGAATCGTTATTTTTGGGGTGTGAAGGTATCTTGCAGCATCCAGACTTCTTGATTCTTTGCCTGCAATATCCCCAGAGGAAGAGGAGACAAGCCTGTGAGTGCAGAGAGGGAAGTGGTGCTGTCAGGCTTGAGGGGCTTTGCACCCTGGGTTAAGAGTGCAGCACTACAAATTGTGCTGAAATGAGTCTGATAGACAGAGTTGGCAGTCCCTGAGCGAGGACCAGCTGCTTGGGCCATGATATGGCTGTGGATGATGGACACATCTCCTGAACTCCTCATCAGCATGCTTAGGCAAAGTAGAGCAAGTTAGGACATGATAAGGGCCTCTGGCACAGCTCATAACCCTGAAGCTTGGGAAGAGGAAAAGGGATTAAAGGAGCTTAGAGAATTTGTTTTGGTTTGGTATCCTCTTATAGTTGGAAGAAAATCTACTGTGTGGTGTTGGCCTTCATGCCGTTCCTAAGGTGACGTGGAAGAGAAGGGCAACCAGGCTGGGGAAAGGTCTAGAGAAAAAACCTGCTGAGGAGGGGCTGAGAGAGCTGGGGGGGTTTAGTCTGGAGCAGAGGAGGTTGAGGGGAGACCTTCTCCCTGCCTAGAGTGACCCTCACAGGAGGTTGGAGAGAGGTGGACGATGGTCTCTTCTGCCGAGGGCCAGGGGACAGGACAAGGGGAATGGCCTCAAGCTGCACCAGGGCAGGTTCAGATGAGATGTCAGAAGAAATTCTTCCCCCAAAGAGCTGTGGGGGTGTGGGACAGGCTGCCCAGGGAGGGGGGGGAGTCCCCACCCCTGGGTGTATTGATCAGATGGGAGATGAGGTGCTCAGGGAGATGTTTCAGGAGAGGACAGGGATGGTTGGACTTGAACTTAAAGGTCTTTTCCAAACTCGTGATTCTGTGAAAGCTCTTCCTGAAAAGCTCCTCAGCCATCTCTTCAGATAAAGATGGGAATGGTTCTGCTTACCCATTATATTTGGTAAAAAATAGTGAATAGATTGTCTACCCTACAGCAAATAAAACCAAAACAATGTGTAAAGAAACACTGAGAAAGTAGAATCTTTGTAAGGATATATGGTTTAAGATGGGATCATAAAATATTTTCAGTCCCAAATTAAGGTTTTTTTTATGCATTTGGTCTGAAATTGTACCTGAACCAGAGAAGTATGGGTTTTGGTGGTGGTTCTTTTTCTCCCTTATTCTCCCTTTTTTCACATAGTGAGAACTTGGAAACGTGCTGGATTCACACAGGTTGACTGCTCTTGCTGGGTGAGACCTCCCTGGGCTTGGGAATGAGCTTCAAACTAAGTGAGCATTGGCTGTAACCATCCTCACAGACCTGGAGAGGGATGTCACTGGTGTATTTTCTTCTTGATAACCCACAACATCTCTCATAGGGATGGTTCTTCAGCATCTCTCTTCCTACCACTCCTTAAAACACATTTCTTCTATGATGTGCTGGCAGAATCAAAAGAAAAATAAACAGGGAACCAGTCTTAGACACAGAGGTGACATGAATTCTGCTGCATCATAATATCTTGTCTCTCCTGATATTTACTGTTTTCTTAGCTCCTGTTTGGGCTTGGTTGTTCATGTTAATTTTTGTGCCTGTAGTAACCTGGCACAAATTCTGATGGTGCCTAGGGTCAACACTCCCCCGTTGTTATTTAATTCTATTTTCCTCCTTTCCATAAGCAGTTTACCAGCACATGATGATTTGATTTTCCTGGCACCCCACTTACTTTTCACTTTTCTTTATCAGTTGATTTACTGCCTCTAGACAGAAGATGAATAGTTTGCACTTTGTTCTCTTAAATCAAAATGGAATGGAAAAGACTGGTTTAATCATATTTTATTCCAACCTCACTTATCTGTATCACCTATTGCTTAGCCCTGTCAAGAGCGATATGTCTGCAATATCCTATCTCTGCTGTTTGCTCACCACAATACCACAGGTTTTGCTTATTCATGATTCCAGCATTGTCTTATAACAAAGACGCTTGAAAAGCTCCTCTGAGCGTCTCCTCGCCGATGCTGATGGTTTAAAATAGAAGACTGAGTTTAGTTTGGAATAGCAGCTCGACAGTGGTTTGTATTTCCATTTAAACCTCGCTGTAATTTGAATATAAAATGTAAGCTGGGTCTTAGTTCTGTCTGGCATTTAGGCATAGTCTTAACATTAAACTTCCATGTAGCTGGATGCTACAAGTATATTTTATCTGAGGTATTAATGCTCGTCGTGCCTGAAGAAGTAAATCCCAGTAACCAGCAGACTAGAGGTTATTTTAGCATTGATTTGTACACCTTGTTGGATCTGGGTCTCAATGCAGAAAGTGGGATGAATTTCTGATTTGGGTTTGATTCACATGAGATTTTAAAGCAGACATTAAAGCAACGTAAATATTATATGTGTGTATGTATGTGTATATATTTAAAGCATTCTTCTCTGGGTTATACAGTAGTTTTATCTTAGATGAGAACAAATCCTTGGACCAGTTTTCAAATGACATTGAATTTCATGGTTCTACCTTCATAGATACACTAATGCTTTGGATAATGCATCTGGAAACAAGCAATCCTTTCCTTTCATGAGCAGAAATACCCTGTTGAAACTATTTCATTGTAGCTTGACAATGCAAAACATTTCAGATCTCAAAATACTACAGGATGAAAGATTCAGATTTGAAATTTAAATAATTAAAGGTGTAAGCTTCTCACAGTCCATATTGATACAAACATATATGGAGCATTCAAATTTCCTTTCATCCAAAGAAGGACTGACAGAGGCAGACAGTGACAGGACGGTTTCTTGTTGCTTTTTCCTGGAGCTGCATTTGAGCTGATGTGATGTGTGTAGAGGAGCTGACCTGTAAACAGAGCTGGGTTCTCAACCAAAGCTTTCTGCACTGCTGCACCAGTCTCTGCTTTTTAGCAATAAAGCAATTAAAGGTATCCTTTATTTGCTCAACTGGAGAGCACCATTGGCATAGCTTTCATTTTACTTCTAGCCTGTTGCTGAAGTACAAAATGATTTACAGTGGCTGGAGCAATACTGCACGTGACTGGGAAGAGTTTACTCAGAACTTTCTATTTCTTTCACTGGAGTGTAGACACATAATGATACTGTGTGGTTTTTAACTGGTTTGCTGTTTTATTTGCTGTCAATCAAGCAGCAGAATAGCCTTTGTGTGCCACTTCAAAGTTGTAGACTCAAGACCAGGTTCTACATCATCCCTGAACACTTTGACCCCTTTGAGGGGGACTAGGGTAAATTTGAGCTGTATATTTTACAAGGCTAAAGTTAAAACCACAGTCCTGGTAGAGCAAGGCTTTTCCAAGTTATTCACAATTTTATACTTCAAATAATCCTATTAATATTTTCCAGTTTCTCTCCACAACCCAGTCAATAATCACTTTTCTATTTTGACCGCTTATCACTGTTATGTACAAGCTCCTTTTCAAGCAGCCAAAGGAAATTACTATAGTCCAAAATACTGCATTATCGAGGCAAAATACAACTTTGAGTTCAGTCAGGCTAATTGAATTATTGCCCACATCATCCTGTGAGCTATTGTGCGTGTGGTGCTGATCCCCTGCGGGAGAGGCAGCCTGACGGACGCGTCAGCCCTCAGCAGCTACTACTAACTTTAACCACTAAGTGCATGTGTGTGTCTGGTAGGAAGGTCTTGGCTTGCCCAATCAATAACACCCCCTCCTGCTATGGTGGGTTTTTTTTTTCATTCTTCAGCTTTATTTGGCCTGGAACTGTTCTGAAAGCCACGGGGATCGCTGAAGCTGCAATCTCCCACTCCAGGTGTGTGCAGCAGCCCTTCCCTGTGTTTTCCCACTCAAGGCCAGTTAGTGAAACCTGAGGTTTTACTCTCTACACAAAGAAGTTAAAAGGTTATAATAAGTGCATAGAAATCCCCTGTAACCTTTGGAAAGGCACCCTGGGGTAGTTAGATGGTTGCTCAGAAGCCTGGTTTGCATGTGGCTGGGTGAAGCAGTGGAGATGCAGAGGTCAGATCATCCAAAGGTTGAGCTCCTCTGCTCAAGGGAAAGAAGCAGCTGAGGCTACTTGGTGGAAAGGGCAGTTAGTGCACTCTGTCTCTGGTCAGTATCATGTGCAAGAGCAGCCTGGTTCCCTTGGAAAGCATGAGGATAGAGGGAGCTGTTGAATGCCTCACACATTATGCTGAGACATGACCTGCTCTAAAACTCAGGAAATCAATAGGCTTCTCCTGGTGCCCTTAACTCTCGCTGTGTTGCTAAACTGCTGTTCCTCTCTCGCTGGTTTTCCTACTGTATTTATTATTTTTTGAGATTGCAGCTGCAGAGATTTGTCTGTCCTGGGCATCACTGAGACTTTACTGAGTGTTTAAAGATGGGATTCCTTCTTTGGAGCCTAACCTTGACTTGGCCCTCTTGGCTGATAAAGGAAGGAAACTTCTGGTGGTGCCTGTCTCACTCCATCAGTTACAGAGTATCAGCCAGACAAAGCTGCTGCAGCTCTCCCTGAGGTGGAAAATATCCTCTTTGTCTAAAAGGACACAGGTTTAATAAAAGATTATGTAAAAACATATTGCTGGAGACTGTAGGTTGCTGTACATCTTGTTCTGCCTTGTGAAGAAACCTTTCTGGCTTGCATCTGTTGCAGTCATTCTTGCTTGCTTTTTTTTTCCCCTCAAAAAAAGCAACTTTAGCTGGAGGTTCTGTTGCTGGTTTGTGCTTGCTGTCTGGGAAATAATAGAGGGTTGTAAATAATAGCAGAATTACGGGAGCTTCAGTGAGGAAAACGGTAGTTTTGAGCAGGATTCCTTTGCCTCAGTTTCTTCTGGAACACAAGGAATGCATAAAATAATTCCTAGCACTAAAGCTTGAATTGTCTTGTTAGATTGTCATTTTTGAGTGAAGAAATGGATTGACATTGATTTTTCTATATTTCTTTTTTCTTCTTTTACACTGATATCCAAGTTTTTTGTGTCAGTCTGATGTGACAGGAACTGAGATCTGTCTTTATTATTTTTCCACTACTGACAGCTCAGTGTCTTCGACACATGGGTAAGTTTTACACAGTTCTGATAGGGATTACCCAGTTTAACGCTTTCTCTTCCCAGCATTTCTCTTGAATGTAACACAAAGTTGACTCCAAAGCGAATGGATTCTGGATGAGATGTCCAGAGCTTTAATATATGCATTAACTATATTATCCATCTGCATTTTCTGGAGTTCAGGCACCACACAGTTATTCAGGAAATTACTTTCCACCAGCTCACACCTTTCCTGTAAGAGGTTACATCACTATTAAAAGATGTACTGGAAATCTCTGCAGAGACCACTGCTTCTGTGTGCCCTCAGGCCTGCTGGAAAGCACACCACCCAGCACTGGTGACTTCTAGTGCCCTGGAGCTGTCTACTTTTTTAATATACAAGAAAATAGAAGAATAAAAAGGTGGTATTTGCTGGATTTCCCATTTTTATCCTGTAGGAGGATTATTGAGATTGACTCCAGCCAGTCTCTGTAACGTTTTGTAATGCAGCAGACGTTACAACAATATGGTTTCGCCGTTGGCTTTGTTGGGGAGGGATTTGACCTTTCACACCTCAGCATGGAAAGCAGTGAGGCTCCACAGACTTCAAGTGCATGGAGGGATGATGTGCAAACAAATATTTCCATTCCTTATAAAAGTGACTTCTAGCAGCCCTGGTGCATGTGACTAGGAAGTGTTTGGCAGTCTGGAAATGGCATGAGTACTCCCAGCACTTTCTACTCCCTGTGAATGAACGAATATTTATTGTTAAATGCAGCTAGCAATATAAAGATGTGCACTTAGCCTGTTATTGTCCAATAATATTCAGCACAGTGCCCCTGAAATTTAAATATGTTCTGTCAGACTGCCCTTTGTTGCTTCTCCTGTGAAGTTACTCTGTAAAGCATGTGTGATTTACTGAAATTAATTTTACTATCTGTATTACTCCTTTATCACCATTATTAAGGTTCTGGTTCCTATAATATTTGAGTTTGTCATTGCTTGTCTGCCTCTCTTTAATATGCAATTACCATGTGCTAGTTCAGATTTCTCAGTGTGAATTTGGAAGTGCAGGTAAAGTCTTAAGTGCAATTCAAATTGCATTCCCTGTATGAAGAAAGCCTTTTGTAATTACCCAAGTGAAAAATAAGTATATTGGAAAGCCAAGGGGCACGGGCTACATGTGCAAGCTGGAATGTGTGGGCAAGCAGGTCAGGTGTGTTGTGAGCCAAGCATGAAGGTGTCACCCTCAGGTGCTGCTGCCACTGCAGCGCATTGATGCCGTACCCAGCGTGAGTAATTCTGTTCACTGCTGTTAAGTAATTCAGGCTGAGTAAAGGAAAAAAAAAATCCAACAGAAAAAGCCACAAACAAACATAAAACCCCACCAAAAAACCAACCCAGAAATAAAGAGAAATAAAGTCTGATACTAATAGCTTTGAGGATTCAACAGCGAGGAGTTTGGAGATTGATGGGTGAAGGCAGCCGGTGCAAGTGGCAGTAAAGGAGCGCAGCACCTCATCGAATGTCCTGCTTTCAATCCCCTGGCTGCCTTTCCTGTGGAAGCATTCCCAAGTCTCTCTGCCTCATTGATTCACTGTCTATTTGCAAATCACACTTGAAAACTTATTTCTTCTCCAGTAGTTACAGGTTCTAATTTCTTTTTTATTCTGCCGTTACATTAAGGTTGTAACTGCAGTGTGTAACTCTGTAAATCATTGTGGGGAAATAATTTCTGTGAATTATATTACGTGGAACAAAGGTATATTGTACTGAGCTGCATAAGCAATTTGTCTGTAAATTCTTGGTACAACACACTTCACGTGGGTCAAATACCAGGCAAGAGAAAGCATTGTATGAAGCTGTTCATCAGTGGAAAACTGGCTCAGACCGAGGGCTGTACCTAATGCTTGATGGATTATTCTGGCTCTCTCGTGGATGTGAGTAAAGGTTTTACCCCCAGAATGACAAACAAGTGCACATTGGTACCAGGTCTTTGAATTGCAGACTGACAGCATTAAATAAAAATGATAAACAAGGGTGGAAGCGTTTCTTTAATAGCACGTAGTGGCTACAGCGTGTTGTGGAGGTAGATTTCAGGTATTATTTATTGCCAGTTGTAAATGAATCCTCATTTGAGCCTTGTTCATGGGTCCCTTCCCGTGAGTGATCTGTAAATATTTCAGAGATGAGCCCCTGGAATCCTGCTCCTTGCAGCAGGCAGCAGCCCACGCTTATCTCCGAGTCAGGCAGCGTTCAGGTTGGCTCTATAAAGAATTTATTGATCAGCTGTAGATACTTGCAAACACTGCAGATTAATATGTAAATATGTTCTTTTGCAGGGCAATGGAGGCTGGTGTGAACTAATTACTTGGGAAAGTTAAGTTGGCACGTGTCTGCTTAATTGAATAGATCAGTTATATGTTCGGTCTGATTGTGGATGTCTGTGGATACTCTAAGGATGGGCTGTTGGCCAGAAAACTTAATAGAAACACTTGTCTTTTCCATGGGAATGTTGTGTGTGTGTTTTTATCCTTAGTTCTAGATGTTATGCAAATTTCAGGGATTAATAATATCATTCTTTAATCATTCAACTGATTAATTTAAATCAAGGTAGGATGTGTATTTTATGAACGGTCTCTCTTCATTTTAATGTGACCAAGTGCTCTTTAGTCTCTGACATTGGGTGTATTTTAATGTTGGAGGGTGAAAAATGCTGATTAGGGCCTGATCCTGGGTGCACTGTGACAGAGGATAGATATTAAACACAAACTCTCAATGTCAGCCTTGATTTTCTCAAACCACCTTCTGTCTTTGTGCTAGTCCTTCTCCTTGGCATTACTGGCAAGCTTACTGATACTGAATTGTTATAAACACTGAGGAATAGCTACATCCTCATGCACCTCTTGTACCATAAAATGTTGTAGTGCCATCTTGGTATATTTTTTCCCTCAGAATTTGTTATTTTTCAAAACCACACATTGACTGTTAAGCAATGGGCTCTTATGAAGTATTTGTTGTACAACTCATCTGCGTGTCTGCTTAATCCATTCTAAACATTAGATAAAGTACAGGGCTTTAGCCTGTTCCCTGCCTGAGTAATTTTTCCATTTGATTTTCTCAATTATCTTTCTTGGCTGAGCAGTTTAGCTGTGCACAAGCTAAGTTGTATTTGCCTCTTTGAAAAAAGATATAACAACTTTGAGTAAGCTGTGTATGGTCAAAACACGTTACCCTCTCTAAACAGGGAAGGCAAAGATGAGGCCCCTGGACCCCTGAATGCATTCAGCACTTGGGACTATTTGCTCATCCCAATTCCTTACTGACAAAACTTGGGACAGAAAATCTCTGCTATGTAGGTTGTCTCTCCAACTAAATGTACATAATTTTGCTTGGCTTTTATGGAAAGACTTTACCCCTGTCTGAGCAGGGAGAGGAGGCAAGTGTGTTTGCAAGAAGATACAGTTGAGGCCTTTGAGGCATTCATAAAAATTAAAAAAAAGGTTCTCGTGGCTGCCATGGGCTTTCCCAGCCTCAAGCAATTTCAGCTCTGGGATTTCCCAGTCCTTTACCCTTCCTTTTAGTGCTCTACTTAGCTACAGAACAGGCAAGTTTTATTCTTCCTATTTGTGCACCTTGATCTTGACCCAGAAAGACAATTATTTAAATTCCAGAGACCTGTTAATCTTTGAGATGCTTGCAGCAGACAGCAAGTGGGATGCCTGTGTAGTGCAGACATCCATCTGGTCAGAAACACTCTGAGATCAGACGGGTGCAGGTGAGTGGGGAGCTGATAAAGATTCACGGAGCTATTTCTGCAGCAGAGATCTCTTCAACGGGGGCAGCTTCCTCATGAAACATGGCTGAAGGTTTCTTTTTTGCTATGGTTTTCCTCAGTCTTGATCATGGACAGCCTTGGATACAAATTCAAGGCAGCCTTTTGGTGAAAGTGCTTTTAGACCAGGAATTCACATTCATCTGTCACAAAACCCGGACAAGGGGTTTGTTCCGTGTCTGATGGCCCAGCTCTGTTAGGGTAATCGCAGCACTGAGTTACAAAGAAAAATTTTCAGTGTTAGCCCTTCTTTTATGGATGGATGTGATTTTTTTCTTCCTCTTTTTATTTCCTCACCTCCCCACCTCTCCTTTATAGACCAAACTGAAGGATGTATTTGATCACCCAAAGTGAATTATTAAAGAAGGAAAGGAAGAATCATTTCAAAAGCAGATGGTTCTTAACATTCATGGCAAACTGGCAGCAAGTCAGTTTTCCTCAAACTCTGTGGACCTTCATCAATATTCAGCTGAGTAACAAATGAAAATAAGTAATGGAAGGAAAATTACAATTTTTTTAATTTTTTTTTTCTGAGGGAATAATGTGGCCTTTCCTTACCAGCCAGCAAAGGAGAGAAGGCACAAAGAGGGTGAAGTTTTGGGATTCGTTTCTGGGTCTACATGGTTCACTGATTTATGTGCCATGTTGCATCTGTTCATCAAATTAAAGCCATTTCTACAGGGAATAATGCAAGCTACAGTACTAAAGAGTGGAATTGTTCTGTGCAAGACAACATATTTAGGTTAGCAAAACATATATGAAATATGCTTTCAATGAATATAGGGATCTAATAGCTTGTTACTTATGGAAACAATATTCAATGTGTGAGTGGGGAATACCAGGCATTTAATAAGGATGTTCCTTTTTGCTTGCTTCTAAGGGCTCGTGCTGACACACTTTGATAGGTGTTGGATAGGCCCCCAAATTCACTGCACTCTCTATGAGTTTTGAGTCTTCCAGGGCTTTCACTGAAAAAACCCATTAAGAAATAACCGCTCCAGGCAGCGCTCCAGCCAGCTGGCATGTTGGCTACCAACCCTTTCAGAAATAGAATTTAAGGGCTTTCATATGTTTGCAAACCAACCACTCTTGATACGTGTGAACTTTCCTTCCCTCCTCCTCCCATCCCACCTTAGGTGTAAAAATACCAGGCAGCTAATTCTAAAAAAAAAAA
>VXBZ01004941.1:177097-210368 GCA_013399135.1 Heliornis fulica | reverse complement strand
AATATAAAAAAAAAAAAAAAAAACCAATGCATTCTCAACAGTTCCTCCAAAACCACTTTCAATCTGCAAGTACCCTCAGGAATTAATGCAGCCAATTTATAATGCAATGCATAGAAAGTATCTGTAGAAAGCTCCTTGGAAGATCGTAGGAAGTAGAAAATAAAACTTTGGGGTTTGTTGTAGCTGTCCAAGATGATGGACTATTCTTTGGAAAGCATTCCATTAACATAAAGACATTTGAATACCAATAAGTTCCTTTCAGAATAAAATAATGTGTCACATACCCTTTGAAAGCTTGATTTTTTTTATTTTTTTATTTCTCTAGGGCACCATTGCACTTGTGTGGACGTGGGAGTTCTCTTGAAGCGATGCAGCGGCGCAGTCTGCGCCGTTGCGTGCTCTATCCAACACGGGAAGTGGGATGATGTCACCTGGCAGGTTAAACTGCATTTTCCTATGAAATTTGTTCTTAACAGTGTTAAAATGAATGGATTTCATCACAAGCCCTGTGCAGTGGCTTATCTGCAATTCCCTGTTGCCACTTTAATAATAGAGAAGGTTTTGTTTCACTTGGTTTTGGTTTTAAACCGCCCAAATGAGTTTATAGGCGAGGTTGGCTGCGAGTTCTTGGGCCCTCAGTTTACAGTGAGTTTTTTTAAAATATATTTGTGTTTCTCCCCGTGGAAACAAAAGGCTACAAATGGTATGAATCACCTCAAAATCAGTTCTTTTCCATTTCCACACCTGCAGTGCCCCTTCACAGTGGGAACTGAATCTCTGCAACTCCACTGCCCCTGGTCAAACCCTCATCTGTCCTCTTCCACATCCACCCGTGTGTTTGCTGGGCTGTGATTCGCTTCTCCTGGGATCTTTGCATGGTCACTGAATATTAAAATACTTGTAAGAGGCTGGAGAGTAGGTTTGGGGTTGGGTGCAGCTCTTCCTAATTGATAAAACATCTGCTTTTGCAGATAATAGGTTCAAATCTTTCCTTAGATACAATAGAGATAAAAGTCCGATCTGGGCTGAATGCCAGCTAGGCACTATGCTTAAGTAATAAACACAATTATCTTGCTAATAAACACCAACTTTGAATTAAATTCATGTTTGTAGATATATAGGATGCTTAAATGTTAAGTGGAATTAATTAAAACCTGAAAGAGATTCTGTCACAGGCGAGGATATAATGATAAATAATTGTGTTTGCTTTCAGTATTGCAATTTTCTCGCTTTCTTTCACAATTTCATATTTGCCTCAACTCACAAAGGGAAAACACTAAAACCATGACAGTTTTGCACAAATATTTTCACCTTGAACTAATATCCACTGAATGAAGGTGAAGAGACATGTCACTAGTATAGAGGTTTTCTATATAGAAACTTTAAGTCTGTGGCAGAAGCGATGATGTTACCCCCTCATCCTCCCTCCCTGCCCCCCACACCCCCACATGTGCTGCCTTCACTATGGCACCCACTCGGTGCTCGGGTTATATCCTCAGGTTAAACTTCACATCGCTGTAGTGGCTGTTTCCAAAGTCATCTGTACTCTGAGCAGGGATAGCAGAGATGAACGTGCCCACACACTGCATGTACAGGAGGGGCCATCACTCGCTTTTAAGTACTCCTAATCTTCTCTGTAGGTCATGTCAGTCCTCCGAGCATCACTGAGCGCTTTGAGGCGAGTTGTTTGTGAAGTATGATCCCAAAAGATCCTGCCCAAGCACAGAAAGGTATTATTCATATTTAACAGCGTGGAGACAGGGCTAATGTTCAGCTCAGACAATTCAGCAGCCTACAAGCTGGCTGCCAGCTGCTGCCTTTAACACCCCTTTAGCGTGTCACCTGTCCTGTGCTTGTGTCAGGCAGGTCTCAAAAGGAAGAGCAGAGGGTGAGGTTATCTTTCTGGTTTGCCTTGCCTCTTGGAGCCGAGAGAGCCTTGTCCCATTTCTGTCAGCGCTGGCAGGTGTTCCTCCTGCAGTCCTTCCCAAGCAGCCTCCAACATCTGTGCTCCGTTCACCTGCCTGGTGTCTTTCCTTTTAAGTTTTAATCTTAATTGGGATCTGTGTAGACATGTGTTTAGTTTGTTGTCTTGAGCAGCAGGAGCAGGAGCGTTCCTCGCCGCGGCGGTGGGCCCGGGAGAGGCCTGCTGGGCAGGTATCTCCATGAAGGCCCTTGCCAATCACAGGCAATTTCCCTTCAAATCCTTTGTTTTTATGGGTGGGGAGAGCCTGGTGGAAACGTTGCCATCTGTATGCTTCTGCACCGGCGTTAACGGAGCTCCTCTGCCAGGTAACTCTTCCCACAGGCCCCTCGTAAAGAGAATTTTCTAGTTCAAAGGCCCTGCAGAAATCCAAACTACCCCGTCCGGCGGGACCTCGGAGCCAGCAAGGCGCTGAAATCCCCCGCTCCGTAGTTACGGGAGGCTCTGCGTGACGTGGATCTGCACCCCGGTGGGATCTGTTGCACAGATGGGAAGGGGGTGAGTGCTCCTCCTCTTGGCCTTTTTGCTTCCTACCTTTTCTTTGAGGTTTTTTGAGCTTCACCTGCCCTTTAGACTAAGCTCATGAACAAATAGGGATATATTCTCCCTCACTTTTTTTTTTCCCACTTTCCAAACTGTTAATTTAGGTAAAGATATAATTTGTGGGAATGGCCTTTTGTCTAACATCCAGAGAGCTGTGAGCATGCACAGGGTGACTACCTGCTCACCTCCGGTCCTTGTGTCCATCACAGGTTCTCAGAAGAAGGGATCTGCTTGGACATCAGACAGATGCACTCATTTGAACTTAGAACTGCAGTCACAACTCTTGTCGTGGAAGAAAAGTGATGATAATATACAGAAATGCTAATTGAAATTGTTAATTTTTGCAGTATGGTCTAGAAAAGCGCTAATGAGGATGACATAATTAGATAACGCTAACAGAGGGTGAAGCAGTGAATTAGGAGGCTGAAGATATGACACAGAAGACCAGTGCAAAAAGGGAAAAATGAAATACAGCTCTGGCTTCGTGCCTGACTTCAGTGCAGGGAAAGTAGCCCTTGAGAAGTGGGTCAGTCTCTGGGTGGGCAGGAGCAGGTGTTGGTTGCCCCCTCCCAAGAAAGCCATCATGGCACAGAGGATGGGTGAGGAGCAGTGCAGAGGTGTCCACCTGCCCATGCCTCTGGGTTGATGATGTGAACAGGAATCCACCTTCCTCACCCAGACTTCACTGTGTGGATCTGGGCTGGCTCTGGCTGGGTAGAGCCCATGTTCCTCACAGCAGCTGGCACGGGGCTGTTTTGGACCTGTGCTGGAAATGGTGCTGGTACCACAGGGATGTGGTACCACATCCTGCTGATGTTCCTACTGAGCAGTGCTGGCCAAGGGCTGCTCTGCTCCTCCCCCCTCCCCAGTGACTTTGGGTTAGGGTAGGGTTTTTTTCTTTTATTTTTTCCTGAAGGAGATGATTCCCCATGAATCCATCCCAGAGCCTCGTGGCTCCTATGGGATCTTCAGGCATGCTCCACCTCCCTTTCTTTGAGCAATACTTTTAGCAGTGTATTTCCCACCAATTCACAGGAAATAGTTTAACTCTCCTCTATGAGTTGAAGTTTTATGCCAAAAATCAGTCTACCCACAGTTTTCAATAAGAGTGTTTCTAATCAATCACACGGAGATATTCCAAACCAATGTCAGTCTAAGAAGGTGGTTTAATTTGGGGTGACTGTTTCTACTCAATAAGATTTACAAGTGGCTTTAAGGATCAAGCAAGCAGCTTTAAAGATCATGTTATCTGATAACTGTTGTGGTGTTGTGTCAGAATTAGAACATAAAATCATTTCATTACTGTATTCTGTGTGTCCAGCAGCTCAGGATATTTCCAGTTCCACATCCTGAAATCGACACATCCCCAGGCAGGTTATAAATTATAAAATATCACTGTCAGAGGTGCATATCTGCAACTGGAGGAATGAGGTGAAAAAAAAAAATGAAAAAGGAAAGACAAGCAGAATTTGCTTTATTACTTTCTTTGAATTTGACTTCTTTGCCAGCTAATTTATCAGGTGTATGTTGTGGTTTAACCCCAGCTGGCAACCAAGCACCCAACATAGCTGGTAATAGAGAGTGTTTATGAGAAGTGAGTTTTGTACTCGAGCATGGACATTACCACTGGAAAGCTGGATGTATTGAGTGGGTTTTGTGGTGGGGATTTTTCCCTGGTGAGGATATCACAGATGTGGCTCTGCAACTGGGACATTTGTAGGTGCAGCTAAACCAAAACCTTCCATGAAACAGAGTAACACATTTAACATTTTGACTGCTCCTAAACCACAGATACCTCTTTGTGTGGGTAAGTAATTACACACACAGCTACTGTCTAGTAAATCATACATTCTATAACTTGTACATTAGCCAGGAAATTCGAGGAGGGAGAAGAATTGTTTGTATGCTACTGCTGGTAATCAAATGCCTTATGGGTTGTTGCTTCACTCAAATATCTCCTTTGTTACTACTTCATGCACAGCTTCCATGGCTGTCCATATTTATCCCAACTGTCTGTGCTAATTAAAATAATTACTTTGACCCAGTGCAAGGAGATTTCCTCCTCATTTGGTGCCTTCTACTAAACCATACAAAGAAACAAGGTGTGGAGATAGGGCAGATGAGATCAGACCAAAAAAAGGAGCAAAATCTCTTGTTGGCCCTATAAACAGGGGTTTGAGAGAGGGAGGTTGTGTGGAGAAATGGCAATGTTATAGACTTCAGTAAAAAGGGAAATGGAATGGTAACAGCTCAAGCAGCTGCTGTTTTGTGGGTTTGGGGTTTTGTTTGTTTATTTATGTTTTAAAAGCTGACAGAAAAGATACCTCTGGGAATTGGATTGTTTGACACTTCAGGGGTGATAAAATGGATGCACTTGGTCAGAAAAATTCTAATGCCTCTCTCTGTCCACCCTGGCCCCCTGCCACTGCCAAACAATGTAGCTCACAGGAAGACATTTATTTTTTTTCTTGACAGCTTTGAGGATTTTGTCTGTCTGATTTTTGACAAAGTCAGGATCAATGTTCCACCAGACTTGCTTATGTCTTATAGCCTTCTCATGGGACTTCTACTGTAGCTATCAAGGTGGATGAATTCTTTTTATAGATTAAGCAACCCAAAACTTTAGACAACGTTTTTTTCCCTTGGCAAAAATAAAAAACCTGCATCAGTCTTCTACCCCTCTGGGGATGGCCAGCATTCAAATGCTTGTCACAGATTATCCCAAATTTTTATTAGCTCTTGGTGAATAACATCCCTTGTAATTTTTTTCACCTCTGCAGAAGTGAGGAAAACATCCTTTTAATTTAGTTTGTCCTTTCTGTTGTCTGCTGTAGGGCATTAAGTCTCAATTATTAGTACTGTGACCTTTATTAGAGTTCATGGTTTGTGGTTTGTTTTTTTTGCCTCCTCCTGTGTTACTTGCACCTCATCATTTCTTCTTGTCCATCATGTCAGTATTTATTTAGAATCAAGGTTTTCTTAGACCCTTGTCTATTCAGTTGTTGAATGCCTCCAAGACCCCCCAACCTCTGTGGGCAGCCTGCCTGTGCTTGATTGTCTCCACTGTAAATGTTTACTTGGTCTCAAACTGTCTCTGCCTGCTAAACATTACTCTATGGATGGCACCTCCTGAAATCCATCTTTGAACCCCATGAACACAATTAAAAACCACACAATTTTAGTTGTGCCTTACAGGCATAATGAGGTTGAGAGACACCCTTTTGCAGAATTTATGAACTCTGTTTATAAGTGAGAAGTATTCATTCAGTGGTAGGTGCCTGGCTCTGTAGGAGCTGCCAGGAGCTGAGAGGTGTGTTTCTCAGGCATGAATACTGCTGTCTTCACCCAGGATGCTGCACCTGGTAATGGGATTTAATTCTATTTCTTATATGACCTCCTAGTGAAATAACAGGATCCTGGACAGGTTTGGGTGGGCAGGACCTCAGAGCCACCCAGTTTCCCCAGCTGCCATGAGCAGGGACACCACCCCCCCAACCCCAGGGTGCCCAAAGCCCCACCCAACCTGTATTGAACCCTGCCAGGGATCCTGGGGCACCCATAAGCAATACGTGTGATAACTCCCTAAGTGGGTATGAGCTCTAATTGTTTATCCTACAGAACTGCCAGCAGGACCAGAAATGCTGTGTAAACTCTCTTGCATTATGCACATACCGTCTGCATTGACTTGTGTGAGAACTTGAGGGGGGATGTAAGGTGTTGTGAGGGATGGGAGGGGTAAGGTAAACAGTACTGCCTGTGCACTATATCAATATATGATCAGTGCTATATGATTTTTAAACTTTACATTTGTAGGTAAATATTTGTCAGTAGTTCTCATGTGGGTTTTTTAGGAATTGTGATGCATAAATAAGCACCTTTTTCATGTGTTTTCTTCAGAAAGGCTGTGAAATAGGAGGGGACTGCAGCAGATCTCTGAGCTCATCAAGGATCTCATTGTGATTCCCTGTCCATAGCACCTGAAGGATCAATACTGTCACCGTGACCGGGCGTCGCGTGCGTGACACGAACCGAGAGCAACCCCCCAGTGCTGGGTCACGTGCAGCCTTACCCTCCCTGCATCGTGCTCTCCCAGCACATCCCCAGGTAAGTGGAAGCATGTCACATGCAGATACCAGATTGAGAAATATGGGGATGAAGCCACAATTAAGTCCCAGGCTGTTTCCACCAACTCTTTCTAGAATCCATCTTTACGTTTCGCTGTTGGAGACTGTGCAGCGAAGTCAGTGGAAGAAGAATAATCCTTTCATGCAACTGTGTAAGTCTCTTGCTTTCAGTATCTCAGGGATACACAAAAATGTTGAGGTGCCCAAGGTGAATATTCCTTGTGTATCCCTGTGTTTGTACCTAGCATATTTTAAGGACTTTGAAACGCATCCTGCTGATTCACAGTCTGGCTCCTGGACGTTGTGTTGCAGTTTAAAACAAGTGATGTGGCTTTACATGGGCTGTGAACATCTATTAAAGTTCTTTCTCATAAACACATTTGCCCTTGTTCAGTATAGGTGGCAATCTTGGTTCACTGGAATGCCTAAAAGAAGAATACCACAATAACCAGCTGTGTAAAAGTGATTTTATAGTACAAATTGGCTTTGCTGGGACTGCAAAAGCATTTTGATTGTTATTTTCTCAGTGGAATAGATTGATGTGACATCTGAAATGACAGGAATAGATTCTGAGCTGCTACCTTCATCTCTTAATTAGTACAAGTAATTCTTTTGAACAAAATATGGTTATCATCAAGTTCATTCTGTCCCAGTGGCTTTAAAGAGTGCTTGAATTTTTCTTTTTTTTTTTTTTTTTTTTGTCCCAAGGGTGGGATAATCCCTGTAATTACCTCATATTATCCACTGTTATTCATGTATCATCTCTAGTGATACTGGGATCTTCTGCAGATCACTTTGAATATTTAAACAAGCCTTGCCAAACACACTTCTCATTCAACATCTGAAGATTGCTCTAGTGGAAGTGGTTACTTGGATTATACATTTCCCCTCACACATCCACAAATGTTGTTAAGTGCTGGGTTTTAACCTCATTGTATTAAAAACACTGTAAACACCGGGATTTCAGGGTATATTAAGAGTGTATCTATTTGTTACTCCCATTCATGGATTTAGTGGTGTGTGTTGAGAAGTCACACAGTCAACATATTGCACATAGATGTCTGCAGTTGGGATTAGCTACTCTGGGCATAGCATACAGTGAGTGCTGGGCAGACCACTGTGTTTATATGGGGAGGTGGGTGGTATATGGAAAGAGAAACCCACCCCTCTCCCTTTGAATGGCTTGCAGCACGTTTAGATCTTTCAAGCAATGACCAAACCTGTCTTGTCCCTGGCATGTTCAATATTTAATGGTGATTTCTGAAGTATTCAGTACCTCCATGCTGTTCCTTTTAAGGTTGCTTCCAAAACCTTCAGTCCTAACTTGCATTTGGGATCTCTGATGAGCCAGTAGATGAGCTAAGGAGCAGGTGGTCTGATTCTGAATAGGCAGGTATGCAAGGGAGGGCAGGGTTTTTTTTGCTCTTTTCCTTGCTTACCCTGTTATCCAGATCACACCAGGGTTTTGTTTGTGACTGCAGATGTGAGAGTGACTTCCATTCCCCAGAAAATATGCGATCACACTTACTTTGGTACTTTTGGTACCAAAAGTACCAAAGTAAGTGTGATCTTGCAGGTACATTTATGGGGAAAACCTCTTTCCTTCAAGATCTATTTCCCATCTCCCAGGTCACAGATGTCCTCAGACCATCATTCATTGGGCATTTGGTTTGTATATAAGTTAGTAACCAGATAACCCTTTTAACTGTGTGTCAGCCCAGTTATCCTATGCACCCATCACCAAAGTGTGTAAGAACACACCTTTGCTTTGTGATGCAAACCTGCTCTCCTTCCCATGATGTCAGCATGAAGCTTGTAAATTCAGGGGGGAGAATCACACTTCTGCACAGTGTGATGGCAATTCCACAAAAAAAAAGCACCTTCTGATAGGAAATTTATTCCTCAGAAATGGTTTTGTGCTGTGAAATTGGATTTTGCTCGTGATGTGTCCTGTACATGTGTGAAAACAAATCTCACTGAAGGCAGAACTGAACGATACAGAGAACTGGGAAGATGGTGGGAGCGATGGGTGATGTGGAGAGTGGTCCAAGTGAGGCATTTGGAGCAGAGTGGGAGTTATGGAGAGCAGGGTGGAGTGGTCTTGCCCCAGATCCCAGTATTTTACCTAATTCCATCATAGAGGATGCACATATACCTGCAATGCACATAGCATATATGATTATTTTTCAAGTAGTGGTGGTTTTTATAGGGCATGTTAGGGGATTAGAGTCTGTGAATCCTCTTTAGCTGCTCTGGGGATCATAGCTTTCAGTAGACTTCTATAATTTCTCAAAACCTGTGATCAGATGCCAAATAAATAGGCTGGGAAGTTGTCAGAGAGGAATGTGATAGATATTTAGGAAGACAGGTTTTTGGGGCAATATCAAGAAGCTCTGATGCATCGTGTCACTGCTTGAAGGTAGATGCTGTGGCACTGTGGTCTCCTCAAAAAAAAAAAAAAAACCTGCTGTACCAGGAGTGCTGGGGAAGTGGCAGTGGGTCCCTTCACTCCTGTCCCTTCTGCAGGGGAAGGGATTGATGGTTCTGATCTGTTGTGGGGATGTTGGACCAGCCTGCCCATCGCAGGGGTGGGTAAACCAGTGCTTTATGCCCTGTTGTCTGCTGAGCCTGTGCCTGTTGATAATGCACACACTGGTTTGGGGGGAGCTGATCACACACAGGGGAAGGATGAGAGGATAATCTTAGAAAGAGGCTTCATCTCTGCTAGCAAATTAGTAAGACTTTGGGCCAGTAATTTGACAGTAAATGTGTCACCTCCGAATGCTGTCCATAAGTAACTGACCCTATTAAAATAAATAGGCTGTAAGTCTGCTGACAAAACATGTGTTGAGGTTCCCCCAGCCCTTCCACAGACCCAGCTTTCATCCTGTCTGTTCTTCTTCAGCAGTTCCTTCTCCTAATCACCCCTTCTCGAGCTGCTGCGGATTCAGCCCCATCTCACATCCCATTAGTGATAATGGGAGGGTCTTGGGCCAGAAATAAACTTCATCTGTAAACTCCAGCTCTGCTGTGCCAGTTTGCTTTAAAAAAAAACAAAGCAGCACTGCGGAGAAGCCTTTGTGAGCGTTCCCACTGTGCTTCAGAGGTGAAACTGGGGGATTAGCTGCTGGTTTGAGGTTGTTCTTTCATGGTTACTCTGCAGCAGCAGCCGCCTTGCACAGGGCCTTGCACCCAAAATGTGAGAGAAAGTATTTGTAGGGGTTTCTCTAATGTGGGGTTGGGGGTAAATCTGGGCTTCAGGGTGGTCCTGAGCTCGCACACCTCTGTGGATCCTCACCATGGGTTAGTCCTGCCACAGGGTTTGGTAGAAGGAGGCCTTTGTCATGGCTTGGTGACCAGGGACAGAACCCGAGGGAACGGCATGAAGCAGCACCAGGGGAGGGTCAGGGTGGGTGTCAGGAAGAGGTTCTGTCCTGAGAGGGGGGTTGGGCACTGGGACAGGCTCCCCAGGGATGGGGTCCCAGCACCCAGCTGGGCTGAGGTCAGGAAGCATCTGGATGATGCGCTCAGTGCCCTGCTGTGACTGGGCTGGGCTGTGTGGAGCCAGGAGCTGGACTCGATGGGCCTTGTGGGTCCTTCCAGCTCAGGAGATCCTGGGATTTGATGATCTAGGATGGGACAGACCCAATTCCTGGCCTCAGGAAGCACATTGCTAGGGTAGGAACACAGCTGTGTGCTCTGCTTATCGCCCTTGCATGGCAGGAAGGTGCAGATGTCAGGGGTTGCTATAATTAAGAAAATGTGAAAATAACCAGCTCCTCCTGGAATTGGACTTGCTGCTTTCAAAATTTCATTAGATAAGAATCTAAGTCACCGAGAATATATATACACAATCACAGCTGCACAGTTCAAAGAGCTCTGTCAGAAATGGGATGCCCAAAAATATGACCTACCTTTCCTTCCTTTTCAGATTTCCAGGGAGGTATTAAAAATTAAAGATGCCTTTAAGGAGCTTCCCAGAAAACTGTGTAAAATGTAGGACATAGTGTACCAGCAGGTTACAAAATGAAACAACTTGTATGCAATATACTGTGCTGCAAAGCAACTTTGTTCCAAGTATCTAAAATATTTCAATTAAGAAAAATAATGATCAAGGACAAACAGTATTTTAGTAGGAAGGGATTAGGCTATTTCTATGGTTACTGAGCTGGAGCTGCAACTAGAATTAAAGTTTGAAGAGCCAGGTTACATTTACTTTTATTAAAAATTTGATGTAATGGCCAATTTTCATATTTATTTTTTTTCTTGGAAGGATGGGATATGGGAGAGGGCTCAAGCTATGACATAGTTTATCAGCTTAAAGTTATTTGCATGTTTCACTGATTTGGCACCAAACTTGGTGAAGGTTTTGGCTATTCCACACTTAGATCTTAACACATTCAAATTCAAATCACTTGGGGTCCTGCAAGCAGTGCTAATATGCTGTTATTTAATTATTTTAATTTTTTTTTGCTGGAGGTAAGCCCTATGCAACAAACAGGGATAAAAGCACGTTAATTTATCATCTTATTAAACTTTTACTTTAGGGGTTTGAGGGTGTTTTTTATGTGTT
This sequence comes from Heliornis fulica, assembly GCA_013399135.1. NCBI lineage: Eukaryota > Metazoa > Chordata > Aves > Gruiformes > Heliornithidae > Heliornis > Heliornis fulica. The sequence continues at coordinate 199,147 of VXBZ01004941.1, read as the reverse complement.
TGTTGCATGTTCAATCAGTGGCTTTCAGAGTTACGGTAATTGCTGAGCAAGCAGATCGTGCCAAGCCCGTGAGGAAGCTGCTCTCTGTCAGTACCTCTGTTAAAGCAGATTTGACTGCCCTGATCACACAGGCTGAGGCAAGATGTGGTGGATACAAAACACCAGTGGGCTCCTCCAGTCTGCCAGAAAATGTCTTTTCAAAGCTATGGCCTCTTCTTTCGCTGTGGCCTCCTGGAGAGGTGCTGTGGTGGCCACAGTTATTCCAGGGGCACAGGAATACCTGTTGGAATAACAGTATTTACATTAACCATGAACAGTTGTACTTGGTTTTTGGGGTCTGGGGGTAGATGTGGCTGCAGCATCTGCATGAAAATATTTTAGAGGTCATCTAAAGATACTGAAAAAGAAAATAGGTAAATATTTGTAGGCAGGATTATATTTTAACAAGGTTCCCATTCCTTGTCTCTCCCCAGCTGTAGAAGTTGTAACAAGAGCTCCATCTGAGTGATGTTAAAAATAATCAAAGCTCTCATCCCCTTTGTGAAGAAAGGGGATTATCTGAACTGGGGAGGTTGCTCTTGTTGTTAAACAAGTATGGACAAAAGATGCAAAAAAAAAAAAAAGAGCAACCAGGGAGAGTCCATCTGTGGTGCTGACAGTGGTTCTCTCCAAATTGTTGAGCTTGCTTGGACTGTGAGTGTTTGTTGTGGGTCCTCAGGCTTGTCACGGAGATTCAGTTAATGGTTTTTTTCTCTCTTGTCGAGCTCTGGCTAGGAAAAATGTTAGGATATTTGAGTTTAGGAATGGGGTGGGGATTTACTATGGTTGTCAATCTAAAATAAAATAAGAAATAATGAATTTAAATTCCAATAGGGGATTATAGCATGAACTCTGGAAGATAAGGTCCATAAAAGGGGCAGTTTTTGCCATGCTGCACTGGCCACACTTCTGGACTACACTTTCCTCCCTACACTGGGCTGGAATGGAAAAGGAGAAATAGTGTCATCATCTGCACGCAATCCTATTACTAAATTGTCAGAACATAGTCATATTTCTGGCAGCAATGACTCAACTCCATTTCCACCTCCACATGGATCAGCAGTGACCTTGACATTCTTGGTCAATGCTCATGTAGAGATTGCTTGGCAGGCGCGGTTGCCAAGCTGTGGAATATAATTTCCTGACAATGTATGGTATCTGGGTGTGTAATTGGCTTCTGGGCTGTCCCTGAGCAGCTACAGGGTCCTTTCCTGAGCCTCTCAGCTAGTAGTTTTTAATGACCAGGAAACCATGAACCATCTGTTTGTACCGAACTGCAGGACCGTGCAACTGTTGCTGGTTTATACACTTTGTATATTCCTCTCAACAGTATTTTAAGCTGGATGCATTATCTAATTTTTAAAATGGACTGTGGGATAAAGAACAGGGTTTTTAATTAGTGGCAAAGGTGGAATCATTACCATGTGGAAAAACACTAAAAAAGGAAAATAGTGTAAGCAGCATCCAAAAGTGAAATCTGCAGCCACAACAAGTGTTTTGGGCTAAACTGTATCCCTGGGAACAAAAGGATGCAGTGAAGTGATGGAGGTTAAGGATCTCCTCACCCCCCTCCCTTTACACTCACTGCCTTGTCCATTAATGCCTGGGCAGCTGCCCATTCAGCCATTAATGCCACCCCTGGGCTGGTGCACAGGAAAGTCATCAGTGTGAGTGGACCTCTGCCTCTGATTCCACATCCACTGCCCAGCACGGCTGTGCCAGCATCTGGGGGAGGAATAGGATGCACCCAAAGATGCCCCAGAGCTTGTGGAGCAGCTCATTGGCACCTGTGGGCCACACAGCTACGGGCATTTGTCTTGGAACAAGAAAAACCCACAGGTTTGACATTGTTTCTTGTGCTTCTGTGAGAACCAGATAGGTGGTGGTTGTATCTGAGGAAAGTGTGAACGAAAGAGCAGCCCCACACCAGGCCCCCCTGCAGCTCCTGGACGCAGGTGTCATTGCTCCAAAGAGCAACACCGATAGCGTGGCTTGCTCCAGAGCAGACCTGCTGGCACACCTGCCAGTCACAGAGGGAAATTTGAGGTTTGAGACAGACACATTCATTTATTGCTCCTCCTGTGTAGTGACATCAGAAACACACACGCTAGAGAAACGGCTTAACGCTAGATGAGACATGTGCCTGTCTGTGCAGGGACACCTCCTCTGCTTAGCATCTGATTCATCATGCAGGGATTTCAAAAATCACCTCAGACTCGTGTAACTCACGTGTGGGGGGAGTTGATAAAGGTAATGACATACTGACACTGTCTCTCCAGGGATGGTTAACAACGAGGGCACCGAGCACCGTGCTCTTCACCGGGCTCTGTTCCACCGCGCTAACGGCTCGTCGCCCACAGCCACCGCAAGGACCACGGGGGACTCGGGTGAGGACACACACTTAATACCCCAAGAGAACTTTCCTACCTCAAAGTGCTATTTCAGCCCACTGAGCTGGGGTTTGGGTAGTAAATCCAGGCTCCATATCAGTTCTGTTGGGATGTGTAAAGCAGCAAACTGAAGCAAATCCAACCAGATGATTGATCAGAGCTGGGGCATCTTCTCTATTTTTTATTTTTTTTTTGGCAGTGGTCTCCTGTTCTCCTTGTCCTAAACCTGAGCTGCTGCTTTATCTGGTTAACTGCCATGGCTGGCTGGTGTTTTCTTTTAAAGTTGTAATTTCAAAGGTGCTGCTGGAAAATGTTCCTATCTGCTCCTCACTGCCAGTGACAGTCTGAAGGGGTGAGGGATCCTGAGGGACTGGGGTTGCAGTCAGTCAGTCCTTCAGCAGCAAGTCAAACCTGGAACACTTCCATATCTGTTTCTTTGTCAATCCCATGCACTTTGGACAATTAGTGATTTGTTTTCTTAATGAAGGACCTGTGGTGATACAGTTACCTGTTCCCAATCTGTATTCTGGGTTTCCTTGATTTATTTTTTTTTCTGTTAGCAGCAACATANTTAGGAATGGGGTGGGGATTTATTATGGTTGTCAATCTAAAATAAAATAAGAAATAATGGATTTAAATTCCAATAGGGGATTATAGCATGAACTTTGGAAGATGAGGTCCATAAAAGGGGCAGTTTTTGCCATGCTGCACTGGCCACACTTCTGGACTACACTTTCCTCCCTACACTGGGCTGGAATGGAAAAGGAGAAATAGTGTCATCATCTGCACGCAATCCTATTACTAAATTGTCAGAACATAGTCATATTTCTGGCAGCAATGACTCAACTCCATTTCCACCTCCACATGGATCAGCAGTGACCTTGACATTCTTGGTCAATGCTCATGTAGAGATTGCTTGGCAGGCGCGGTTGCCAAGCTGTGGAATATAATTTCCTGACAATGTATGGTATCTGGGTGTGTAATTGGCTTCTGGGCTGTCCCTGAGCAGCTACAGGGTCCTTTCCTGAGCCTCTCAGCTAGTAGTTTTTAATGACCAGGAAACCATGAACCATCTGTTTGTACCGAACTGCAGGACCGTGCAACTGTTGCTGGTTTATACACTTTGTATATTCCTCTCAACAGTATTTTAAGCTGGATGCATTATCTAATTTTTAAAATGGACTGTGGGATAAAGAACAGGGTTTTTAATTAGTGGCAAAGGTGGAATCATTACCATGTGGAAAAACACTAAAAAAGGAAAATAGTGTAAGCAGCATCCAAAAGTGAAATCTGCAGCCACAACAAGTGTGTTGGGCTAAACTGTATCCCTGGGAACAAAAGGATGCAGTGAAGTGATGGATGTTAAGGATCTCCTCACCCCCCTCCCTTTACACTCACTGCCTTGTCCATTAATGCCTGGGCAGCTGCCCATTCAGCCATTAATGCCACCCCTGGGCTGGTGCACAGGAAAGTCATCAGTGTGAGTGGACCTCTGCCTCTGATTCCACATCCACTGCCCAGCACGGCTGTGCCAGCATCTGGGGGAGGAATAGGATGCACCCAAAGAGCTTGTGGAGCAGCTCCTTGGCACCAGGAGCCTGTGGGCCACACAGCTACGGGCACTTGTCTTGGAACAAGAAAACCCCACAGGTTTGATATTGTTTCTTGTGCCTCTGTGAGAACCAGATAGGTGGTGGTTGTATCTGAGGAAAGTGTGAACGAAAGAGCAGCCCCACACCAGGCCCCCCTGCAGCTCCTGGACGCAGGTGTCATTGCTCCAAAGAGCAACACCGATAGCATGGCTTGCTCCAGAGCAGACCTGCTGGCACACCTGCCAGTCACAGAGGGAAATTTGAGGTTTGAGACAGACACATTCATTTATTGCTCCTCCTGTGTAGTGACATCAGAAACACACACGCTAGAGAAACGGCTTAACGCTAGATGAGACATGTGCCTGTCTGTGCAGGGACACCTCCTCTGCTTAGCATCTGATTCATCATGCAGGGATTTCAAAAATCACCTCAGACTCGTGTAACTCACGTGTGGGGGGAGTTGATAAAGGTAATGACATACTGACACTGTCTCTCCAGGGATGGTTAACAACGAGGGCACCGAGCACCGTGCTCTTCACCGGGCTCTGTTCCACCGCGCTAACGGCTCGTCGCCCACAGCCACCGCAAGGACCACGGGGGACTCGGGTGAGGACACACACTTAATACCCCAAGAGAACTTTCCTACCTCAAAGTGCTATTTCAGCCCACTGAGCTGGGGTTTGGGTAGTAAATCCAGGCTCCATATCAGTTCTGTTGGGATGTGTAAAGCAGCAAACTGAAGCAAATCCAACCAGCTGATAGATCAGAGCTGGGGCATCTTCTCTAATTTTATTTTTTTTGGCAGTGATTTCCTCATGTCCTTATCCTAAACCTGAGCTGCTGCTTTATCTGGTTAACTGCCATGGCTGGCTGGTGTTTTCTTTTAAAGTTGTAATTTCAAAGGTGCTGCTGGAAAATGTTCCTATCTGCTCCTCACTGCCAGTGACAGTCTGAAGGGGTGAGGGATCCTGAGGGCATGGGGTTGCAGTCAGTCAGTCAGTCCTTCAGCAGCAAGTCAAACCTGGAACACTTCCATATCTGTTTCTTTGTCAATCCCATGCACTTTGGACAATTAGTGATTTGTTTTCTTAATGAAGGACCTGTGGTGATACAGTTACCTGTTCCCAATCTGTATTCTGGGTTTCCTTGATTTATTTTTTTTTCTGTTAGCAGCAACATATGGAGATGCAAACCCACCAGGAGGACTGAAATAGGGACCTAATGTGGAAGCTGGGCTTTCGTTGATGGTTTTCCTTCTTGTGGAACCAGTTCCTGATTTTCTAATAGGTTAAAACCTCATGAGCATCTCCTTCATTTCTAGTACAATCTGTAAGAGAAAATGAACTCTGGCTCCAACTGCTGAGGTTTGGTGATGTGAGCTGCCAATTAATTTGTATCTAATTAGGACACGAGTGCTATATATGGTTGTGGAGTGTTTTCCCCCTCTCTGGTGCATTGCACAAGATGCATGGTTAGAAACAGTGATTTATTTGTGAATCCCTTTAGCTCTTGGGGCAGCAGAGGCTTTCTGTGTCCTGGAGGATGCTCTGGAAGAGTCCCAGGCTCCAGCTTTATGGAGTGCTGGATTCTCTGGAGCAGAACAGCCAACAACAGTGTCAGTTTACTGCTGTACACTCTGCACTGGAAATGTCTGTCTGTTTCCCATTAACAGACTGGAGTGAGACAAGGAATGTACAGAGGGGGTTTAACTGTGGTTTTAATGTTAGGTTCCAGAAAATTCACTGTAGATATTTGCAGCTGTACTTCTGTGACTGTGCTCAGGGGTCCACGTCCGAGCTGAAGTCACTGTAATGTTCTTTTTCCTCAGAGCCACCAGTTACACAAACTGAAGCTTTACCTGGGTAGTTGTCAGGATTCTCCATGTCATGCTCAAGCCACTTAATGGAAAGTGGGGGGCAAGCACAATTAAAACCCCCTTAAACACAGGCATCTTATTCCAGTGCTGTGTCTTTCGTAAATACCAGAAGTTATTTTGCTTCTGCCAACACTGTTTTGTTTAAAATTAGCTTATGTTTAGAATACAATAAAGAGCAAGAAGAACCAGATTTGATAATTTTCTTTTGCTTCCAGTAGTTGTTCCTTACTTTATTACTTGCCAAAGTGCCAGAGCTGACAAATTATCCAATAACACAAAACTGAAGGCAACGTTGCAGTCATAAAGCCGGATTAGTTTATAAAGCATCCTTGCTGCGTTCCATAAAATGAATAACTAATATCCAGCAAACCTGTTGCAGATTCTTTCCCCTCTTCTTTCCCTTTCTCCTTTTCCTTTCCAGCAGTAAAAGGAGCAGAAAGTTGGACATTTATTTACTTGTCAAAAGGGAGGCAATTCTTCAAAAAGAAAAATTACGTGTTACCTAAACCATTTCAGAACGTGAAGAGAAATGCGTTGGATTTCCAGCCTGCCCAGCACTCCTGGGCAGCTCGATTCCTGGCAGGGTGGGGGTGGGACAAGTGGGTTTGAGGCTGGGGGTGTTGCAGTCTAGTAATCTTTCTCCAGAGGGTAATACTGAAATTTACTCAGGGGATTACTAAGTACCATATGTTGAATTATCACTACTGGTTGATTTAATATTAAGCTTTGGGTGTGCTGAAGGCTGTTGCAGGGAAGCTCAATGCCTCAGAGCTGGCAGTTCTGGCCTGGGTGTGTTTGGGGTTTTACAGTGTCATCTGCAGGTGCTGTCTCGTGTGTGTGGTGATGCGCCTCGTTCTGTGAAGGAGGCCCAAAGGCAGCGCTGCTCCCAGGGAAGTGGGTGCCTGCAGCAGGGGGGGACCCAGCACCAGGCAGGGGGCAAGGCAGTGATCTGGCTCTGCACAGGGAAGGGTTTGGGTGAGGACTTTGTGCTTTGCTAACTTTGTGTTTGGAGTAGGTTAAGCAGAGCTCTCCATGGGGAGCTTTGCAGNGCCTGGGTGTGTTTGGGGTTTTACTGTGTGATCTGCAGGTGCTCTCCATGGGGAGCTTTGCAAGAGCCTCTCTGGAGCAGGAGGGGAGTGATATGAAGTCCTGCTCTATCCATATGCCCCTTTTAAAGGTTGAAGTGGTGTATGGGCATTGACACACCTCTGCACCTTCCACAGAATTCCAGGATCTCCTGGGCTGGAAGGACCCACAAGGACCATCTAGTCCAGCTCCTGGCTCCACACAGCCCAGCCCAGTCAGAGCAGGGCACTGAGCGCATCGTCCAGATGCTGCTTGACCTCAGCCCAGCTGGGGGCTGGGACCACTGCCCTGGGGAGCCTGTCCCAGTGAAACTGGGCTGACATTGGTGAGTCATGCTGGGGGCAGGACAAACCCACACTCCTTGATTTCTCTCCCAAGCCATCCCTCCTCACCTCCTTTGCAGCTCCCAGGGTGTAGAGAGGGAGCGGGTAACCCTGCAGTGCTGATTTCTGCTCCGCAGCAAAACCAGTCGTGTTGCAGCTGAACACTCTGTAGTTTAATAATGAAGAACTATTTCAGGCAGAGGCACAGGCAAGGAAGACCAGCACAGGCCTTGTGTCAGCACGTGGGAGCTGTGTTTGAGTTCACTGGTGTTGATGCCAGCCCCTGCAGCCCGTTCCTCTGGCCCTGTGACACACAGCCAGAAGGACACTTCTCCTTCAGGGCAAGCTCCAGCAGACACAAAGTCCTGAACTCCATCTAACAACAACAACAGAAGGAAGCAATGTGGCCACACCTAATTCCATGTAATTAGTTTGTCTCAGCTCCTGCTGCCCAGGAGAATGAGCTAATTGAAGTCACTTTACCATGTGCTGCTAAAGGATCATCCAGATCCCTGACTGATCCTCTCTGGATGTTTTCTAACGCTGTAACCGGTATTTTACAGCACCATTAATGCCCCACGTCACCCCTGGATGCTTTTATGAGTATGTCTAGATAACAAGATACCCAAATTAATTCTGAGAGTGCTGTTTGCAGAGGAGGAGCATTGCAGTGTTGTCAATGAATCGGATGGTGACAGTTGGTGTGTCCTGGTTTGCAGCAAAACTAATCGAGCAGGTTACGCCTGGTGCCAAAACCATACGGTGATGGAGCAGTGACAGCTGCCGTGCTGCTGCACCCTGCTAGTACCTATGGTGTGTGGAGCTCTGTGCCAGCTCCCTCTGCCAGTGTGAGAGCTGCAAAGCACAAACAGGGTCAGCATGAAGAGAACTTGTAAGCTGTTATATTCCACAGTTTGTATTTAGTGTGTACTTGTAGGACGGTGGGAAACTGGCACGGGATAATTAGGCATGGTTGATGCTAAAAGAAGAACTGCCCTGTAGGACTGGAGTTATTAAGAGTTCCTTAGGAAGAGCTTTGAGACTGGTGCTGAACTTGGCAAAGTGCTAATGGAACTTGCTGGTGACACAGGAGCTTGCTGGCACAGAGGAGGTTTGGTATGTAGGAAGAAACAGGTGACTGGGAGGGCTGCAGTAATGAAAATAATATTAATAATAATAAAAAGTACAGGATTATGCACTTTGGGACTTGGAAATGAAAGATTTCTGCCATAACCAGAAAATTACCCTTTTAGATGATAGGGGAAGAGCAGGACTTTGATGTCCTTGGAGGTCCTTTCTTACAGACAAGAACCTGGTGCAGCTGTGCAAGCCACTGCCTGTAGGCTGCTGTGTACACTCATATCACAACTGTTCAAAATGAGCATTAATCAGAACAGGTCTGGAGATGGAATTTCCATCATCTCCATCAGAACAAGATGTCCCAACAGGAGCCCAGAAGGACTCTGTTAAAACAGCCTGGTGGTTCAGTGCTGGAGAAGAGGTCAGCTTGCTCCCTGCAGAATGCATTGGGATGAAATTCCAGGAGGTGACTGCAAAGCCAAAGCTTTTGGAGGGTCTGACAGACAGTTCTGGTGGTGAACAATGCTGCAGAGAGCCCACCTTCAGGACACTCCCTTTGTTGTCGGTGCAGATGGCTCACTGAGGCTGTGACTGCTTCTGCGAGCTGCTGGCGTTGGTGGCAGAGAACTGGAGGGACGGTTTGGGGAGGTAAGTCACACACTGATGCATTCCTGATGCTTTGATAGCCTGTCTGCTGCTCTGAAAGCCTGAGACAGACCTCTGGCCCTCTGCAAAGCTGACTCTAGTGGCTGAGACAGATGTTTTTGGCATGACACCCGTCTATCTCTGACAGTGGTGGCATTGCTGGCACTGTGTCCCCACGTCAGTCCGTGTTGTCTGTGGGCAGGCCTCTGCAGCTCCCATTGCCTCATTAATTCTGGCACATTCTGCTCTCGGACTCCAGCACTTTTCTCTGTTACTGCACTTTATTACCATCCCTCACTGCTCCAGGCATCTCTCCACAATATATTTTTCATGACTCTTGCAGCCGAGTGATATTTTTCCCTTCCACCTCCATCTCTTTGCTCCTCTTGACATGGGGTTTTGTGCTGCCCAGGGGAGGTGCTGAGCTGCCAGGTCCTGGGCTGGGCAGTGTGAGCTTGGCCCTTCCCCCTGAGTAAAGCTGAGCTCAGCTGGGCTGAGGTCTTGGGAACAAGCACATCTGTAACACAGCAGCAAGGGGGGTGCAGCCATTGCCAGGTTGGTACCACCAGGTTTGGCCATGCCAGAGGGTCAGAAAGAGCTTGTGGCAGTAAAGGGGGAGCCCAAATTTAGCCTCTGGTTATGAACAGTGGAATGGGTGGTTTTGAGTACATCTGGGACTAAGAGAAAGGAATCTGTTCCTGCTTCTGTCTTTGTCTTGTGTGGCAGCAGGAAGAATGAGCTCTCCTGTGATGTTTGACAGCCTACAAGGCTGTCAGCTTGCTCCTACCAGGTGAAACACATTTGTCCTCTCATTAGTTTAAACTTGCAGGAAGAAAAATCTTTTTGTTCAGCAGAGGCATTTGCAAACCTCAGGATTTAGAGAACAGTCTTTCTCACGTGCTCCTAAGCCCCGTGTCTTTACCTCTCTGTTTCCAAGTCTAGAAATGGCAGCAAGGCTGATGGGACTCTGGCTTAAAACCTCCGTCCTGTGGATCTGACAGATGCTGCAGCCTCAGTGTGTTTAAATCCATGGTCAGGGGTTTTTTTTATTCCATCAAGACCTTCTGGAGGAGGTGGCACCTGCCCAGCAGAGCCCTGCTAAAAGACACTCTGCTGCCTCCTGGCTCTTCACCTCAGCAGTGTGACTTGTTTGGGTGCTTGGCATTTGTCCCCTGGTTTTGTGCCACTGCCCACAGCTCCCTCCGATGGAATCATCGCTTCCTTTGTTGTTTCTCTGTCCCTTGACGTTCACCAGAGAGCTGAAACACTTTCATTCCTGTTTGCTATTGATCAGATAATCCACAGGTTCCAGCTGCCCTGATCTTCCTGGGACTCTGGGTTGATGTATTCTGGGTTGATGTATTGGGAAACAAACACATACAGAATAGTTTTTTCTTTTTCCCCCCCCCCCATGCTTACACAATGTTTTATTATTTACAAAATGTTTTTGTTGTATCACAACTGACAGTAATTACGTTGCAACAGTGTGTGTTTCCAGGGTGGGTATCTCAGAAAGCAAAACAACGAGTAATTGTTTTGAAAATACCCAGCTCTGCTCTCTTCCCCTTCAAAAGTTCTTCTCTTGTAGATAAAATAATTGGTTTGCAAGTGATACCTCAACACTTCCAACAAATTTAGGCTGTTTTCATGATTTAAATCCCTCTCCAGAAGGGAAGCAGTTGTTCCTCAGTTTGAGTGAAATGTGTGTTTTTCCATGAAGGTTTTCCTTTAGCTCTTTCCATCTTGGACTGGTTTGGTGCAGGAATTGCAGAGATCTGCAGGTGAGGGGATGCTGCAGCACAAAAGCCCTTCCCCAGACACGGTCCTGCCTTAGGCTGGTTACTTTGCACGGGCTTTTTCTTCAGTGTGGTAAGAAAATCTGTCACTGCCTAATTCAGTAGCCATGGAGTCACCATTCTCTTATTTCCAAGTCAAACGTTTTTCTCACCCCACTGAGAAAAACTCTTTGTTTTTCTCAGTGGGGTGAGAAATTCTTTCACCCACCTTGTGATGGGGGCAAAAGAATTTAATCCCTTCCAGAAGCTCCAGGTGATGCCAAGTGTGTCAAGTTGGAGCAAGCACAGGGGAGGCCACGAAGGGGATTTTAGTCTGAAAGGTGGTAGATTCAGGCTGGATCTGAGTCAGAAGCCCTTCCCAGAGAGGGGGGAGGCCCTGGCACATGGTGCCTGGAGAAGCTGGGGCTGTCCCTGGATCCCTGGCAGGGTTCAAGTCTCAAGATGGGGCTCGGAGCACCCTGGGGTGCTGGGGGGTGTCCCTGCCCATGACAGGGGGCACTGGAGGGCTCAGAGGCCCCTGCCCACCCACACCAGTCAATGAGTCTATAACAGTGTCTCTAATATTTATTTTTTAATATTTATTTACCTTGCAGACAAGCACATTTTCTCCTCAACTGAAACAGAAAAGCTTTTGGAAACTTGATACAGCTCTTGGTGTTTTATGATGGCTGGATCCAGGTTAGCTGGGGAGTGGAGGATGGGTCTTCCCCTCTGAGCACAGGGGTGCTGCCTGCGTGGTGAGAGGGAAGGGCCAGCAGGGCAGCAGCTCCTGGTGCCATCACACTGAGCTCCATGGGGCTTTGGAGGCCTTTGCATGGACACTCAATGCAGCATGGAAGTGTTTGCTCCTGCTCAGCAGATCCTTCCCCAGGAGCTTCTCTAAAGCCTCTGAGAGCAGTGGGGTTTCTGGTAAGAGGGAGCAGGAGGATTAGCTGGACCTCAGAGTTTGTGTTGTTAACTCAGGTGTTCATGCAGAACAACCTGAGACACTTTTCAGAGAGATTATGAATAACAGGGTCAGTTCCTACCCTCATCCAGCTCCATGCACCTTCACAGAGGGAAAAATTATTTTACTTACACCATTATGACCATCCAGATGACTGCAAAGACATGGAATCATAAACCTACTTGTTTCTCCAGTTGAGCTGCATTTTGCTGTGTGATTTGCAGACCTGTGACAAGGAGACCCTTCTCTAATAAAGGGTTTTTCCAAATGAATTTGCACCAGTCTCACAGGTCCTACTCCTCACTTCGGTTCTTTTGTCTGCCATTTGCTGTGGCTGTTAAACAGCTTTAAAATTACAGTGCAATTATTCAGAAATCACTTCATAAAACATTATATGCCATTTGCCACTGGTTTTTCCTTTATGGTCTCGTGCTAGGCAAGAGGAACTGCTGAGTTTGAACCAGCAATGGGAAGTTCATTATGGATAATTGTTGATTTGATAGGAAAGTGAATTATAGAGATCAGAAACATCTGTCTTCTCCATGGACATGATGGAGGGAGCATGCAGCTTGCTGTGTTGTTGGTGGGACTGAGATTACCTGTAGATCTCTTGTTAATACAGGCTGACAAATGTGGGACACAATTGGCTGTGGTGACCATGAAATGATGGAGCTCAAGATCCTGGGGACAGCGAGGAGGACACACAGCAAACTCACCGCCCTGGACCTCAGAAGAGCAGACTGGCCTCTTCAGGGACCTCCTTGGCAGAGCACCACAGGGGAAAAAGCACTGGAGGGCAGAGGGACCCAAAGCAGCTGGTCAGTATTCAAGGATCACCTCCTCCAAGCTCAGGGGGAGGCATCCCAACAACAAGGGAGTCAGGTAACGATGGATGGGTGGAGGGACAAGGTGCTCCTGAGCAAACCCAAACACAACAAAGAATCATAGAATCATAGAATGATCAGAGTTGGAAGGGACTCCCAGAGGTCATCTAGTCCAACCCCCCTGCAAGAAGCAGGGACTCCCCCAACTACATCAGGTTGCTCAGGGCCTCATCCAACCTGGCCTTGAACGTCTCCAGGGATGGGGCATCCACCACCTCCCTGGGCAACCTGTTCCAAGAAGTCAAACCATCCCCAAGTTCTACAATATCTCACTGTTGGTACAAAGTTTTGTATCAGCAGTGAAAAACTTCCTTTGTTCAGCTTCTGAAGATGAAGGATTTAAAACTGTATTTTTAATTAAGAAAATGTATTTATCTACCTGATATTTTCTCCTTCACGTTGGTCTCCTGATGCTACTGGTCTAATGATGGACATCTCTGTCCTAAGTAAAGCACCAAGTTGGATGTCATCACACGTGTTCCAAAATGGGACCAGTTTGTGGTTAAATGCTTTTGTGGACCAAGTGGTCCTTCCCAAGGGCTGAGAAAGAACAATGGGAAGCTGTAATTGCAGGCATCTCTTTTTCTTGGGATAATGGGATGTTAAAATAGTATGTGTAGCCTCAGCTGTCTTAGTATTGCTATTGTTGGCTTATTTTGAGCATAAATACTTGTCTGCAGGATGGTATTACATCATCTGAGGGAAGTGAAAGGTTGAGAAAGCAGGGATCTGGGAATGGATTTTATTATTTCAAATCAGAAAGTAACTGATGGAGGAAAAATTAAATAAGAAATTAAACCAAAACCTGCAGTTAGGGGGGAAAGAAAAGAAGGGTTCTGTGCCTTTAAATAACTGTGCTACCAAAATCCACCACTCAACAGGGTGGGTGTAAGGGGTGTTGTAGGGATGTTGTGAGATGGAAAAGAGATCTTGATCCCCTCCCATAACCAGTGTGGTAAAAAGGGGAAAAGAAACATCCAATCAGTAGAAGAGTGAAAACATCAAGGAAATAAAGATGTCTGTGGGGACTTCAGAGTTAACTGGGAAGATGGAGAGTTCTGCTGCAGCTCGTGTGCAAGGTTAAACCTGTACATATTTCTCTCCCCCCACCAAGTTTCCTTTCTCCAAGCCTCATTAACCATTTTGCTGAACATTGCAATCATTACTCTTCTGCCAGGTTATATCACATTTTTCAACCTTTTAGGTACAGACCTTAGAATTATTGATCCAATGAATCACACTGACTTAGGTGCTGGCTGCTGCTGAAACACTTCTGGAGAGACCAGGATGTTGCCTAAATATTGCACTTTTTTTCCTGAATATTCTCTAAGGCAGGGAGTATTTTTCTGTGGGAAGGGAGCAGTGGCATGGGGGCATCCCCTCTTTGCAGTTCCAATGGTACTGAATAATCTCATGATGCAGAAACACCAAAAAAAAAAACCCCAAAAAACCCAACCCAACCAAAACACAACAAAAAACACCAAACCAAAAACCAGACAGATGGATTTTCTTCTTCAGTATTGAAAATATCAAGATCTCTATGCCACAGAGACGTTCTGTACTTGTATTGTTTAGACATTTGATTTGCTACCTGGGTTCACCTGGCATCCAGTGGGGGAGTACAGAGAGGTTTGACCCACACTGCGAGTCTATGGCCTCCAAAAAGAGGGTTTAGAGGAATTTCCCCTTCACACCAACATGCTGACTGGGGATGACATGTCTGTAACACCTACAGTGCTGTCACAGAGGGGCTGGAAGCAGACAGGCACTGGTTGTCCCTTGTTGCCATGTCCTGGGAATGCCTAAAAACTGGGTTACTGGTACAAACAAATAGTTTTGACTGTGCCCTGGAGGGCACACGTGTGTGTGGTGCATTACACTGGGATTTTTGTCTTGTAATCAGGATTATGGTGCTTAAGGAAAGGGCCTGGAGTTTATGTGCTGCACAAATTATTAGTATGATTTGAAATCCAGAGTAAGCACTCAGCCAGCTGTGATTGTCTCTCAGGCTGTGTGGATGGATGCTGAACCTGACCATCAGAACCTGAGATTTTTGAGCAGAGATGCAACGAAATCACTGGTGAAATCAACAGCAGAGATGTGAGAAGCCACCTCGTTCCCAATGTGTGCCCTAATTACTGCACTGCTCAGAAACCTTCTGTATGGGACTTGGCAATACAATAATGATAAACTAATTAAAGCCAAGGCAATGAAGATTCCCAGGTATCTGCTAAGCCTGAGGTGGGACGTGACAATGAATAGTTTAAACCTGAAAAACTCAGCGCTGGGCACCGATCTCGGGTCGGATCCTGGTGTATTTAGGGAACAAATGCAGGACTCTGTGTAGGAATGTGCCCAGGGGCAGCCCTGAAAATAGACTCTTTATTAAACAGAGTGTAAAGAGAAGGCTTGAAGGGCTGTATCCGTGGAGCAAAGTCTTGTTTTTATTGTCATCGCTCCCGTGCCTGAGGGAGCCGCAGAGATTGCAGCCGTGGTGCACTGGTGAGGGCCAGAACCCACACCTCCTGCTTGAGGACCCCTGGGGGGGCAGGGGACCCAAGGTGCTGCCTGTGTGCTCAGATTTCAAGTTGCTATGGGGAATTTGTAGCTGAGTTAGGAACAAGATGTTCTGTGTCTGACTAGTATGTGAACATCGGGTTTCTTGGCCTTCTCAAGTGCTTCATGTTGGGTTTCCTGGGGTGTGTGTGCTGCCAGGGAAAACCTGCACCTTCTCCCCAGTATCCCCAGTGCTGATGGCACCAGCCCATGGTGGGATACAGGAGTATCCCCCAAATAACATTGAGATCAGTCTCTTTATTAACTATTGGGTAAAACATAAAAAAACACCAAATAGGGTAATTATATCATAACCACTTTTGGTGTTTGCAGAACAAAATGCATAATTCAGTAGTTTAGCAACTCCCAGTGCTAAACTGGGACTATGAAACTGCATGTGGATGTTTGCAACAAAATATACCTTGGCAATGAACCTAAGACAACCTGCTTTGGCAGATCTGAGCTGCTTTCTGCAAGGTTCAGGAGAAATGAGCTGTGTGATGTATTTTGTAGAAAAGCATTTTGATGGAGCATTCAACAGCATTTCCCAGTTCACTTCCCTGTTTTGTTTTTAAGAATAAAGAGATGGAAATGGTTAATAATTTTGAATAAAATTAACTTTTCTTCAGCAAAGCAACCAACAACAATAAAAACAAAAAAAAAGGCTGTGGTAATTCTCGAGCAGCTTTCCAACACAATTAGGCAGTAATGACTGCTGAAGAGATTTTCATGTCGTTTCAAGCACTGGCTGGAACAATTGGAAGCTACAAATTTTTTCTCATTGTGACTTTATTATCTGAAAGGAAATGACTAATTTGGAGTTTGTTATTATTGTTTTATAGCCCATGAAATATAAGTAAACGTTTCCATGAATTTGGATGTATAAAATGCATAATGTGAAATAGTTAAAAAATAAATAGTTCTTCAGCTGAGGCTGAGCCAGGCTGAGTTGTAACCAGGGTTGAAGCTTGTGGTTTGCCCACCCAGATGGGATCTGCTGGCCCATCCCACACTGAAAATCATCCTGTTGCTGCAACAACAGGCACCTCAGCTGGCTCATGTCTGTCTGGGTGGCTGTGGGGGCTGCCAGCCCATGTCTGTGTCACACGTGGGGCTGGTTGTCAGACATGACTGTCGTGGCCGGACCAGGATGCTCCTGTCCTGACGAGGTGGAGGCCAGATCCAAAGCAAGGGCAGCCCTTGGCTTGTGAGGCTGCTACTCTACTGGTAAATCTACTGATTTTATTCAGGTAAGTGGTGATGCTCTCTCTGTCAATGTTTGTTTTTCACAGGGAGGGCACGTGTCAGCACAGGAGTCTTGGTGAGCATCACATCTCTGCATCCTCTGGCTGTAAGCTCTGCCTCAACAAACACCTTCCCAAGGCTGACAGAATGAGGACTGATGATGGGGTGAGGGCCACCCAGGGCCTGAGAGAGCCGTGAAGATGGTGGGTTCTGCTGGCCAGGAGCTGAGAGGGGTGAGGGCTGACCCCTGGTCTTTTGCAGTTGGTGTGGTTGATATCATGTATGCCCATAGCTATGTTCCCTCTGAGAATCATAGAATTTTTAAGGCTGGAAAAGACCCCTAAGATCATCCAGTCCAACAGCTATGTAAAAATAAAAAAACCCCAAACAACAAACAACCCAAACCCCACAACTAGTTTGAAGATGACCTGTATTTAAGCTATTGCATATTGCCTTTCCAGGAGATTGTTTATCCTGATTTTTTTCTCAATGAGTTTATCTCAGTTTGTGTATGTAAATGTGTAGTGACATGTGAGTAACACCTGAGAGGATGGGTTGCTCACCTCTGACCCACTGCAGATGAAGGTGGTTGCTCTGTTAACGGGGCAGCGATGCGAAGCGTTTTTTCCCCTGTGGATCCCCCAGTGTGCAGCGAGGTCTGGAGCTGCATCACAGCCCTTTGCTCCCTAGCAGTGCCAACCTAAACCTTGCTCCTTCACACTGTGAGGGCTGTCTGGCTCCAGCCTGTTCCTTCCTGAGGAGCTCTGATCTGTTCCTTTGACTCTCATCCAGCTGCACTGCCCCCGGTAACCCCGTGCAGCTCCGCGCCAGATGCTCCTTCTGGCATTTCACCTTGCTCCTCACCTTGCTGGGCGGTTTAGCTGTCCCAGGGCTCTACCCAAGAGGGATGTTCCTGGCTGTTTTGATGCTCATCCAGACCATATGCACCTCCTTCCCTCTCAAGTGCAGTAACCGTGTTGCTGGAAGCAGACGATGTCCCCGTGGGTCACATCCTCCCCAGTGGCACTTTAAAACTGCCTTTTCCACGACGCATCTTCCCTGCCAGCATTTCCCATCACCTCTCTGCCCCCTCTTATGTGTCACACCCCCCTCATGCACAGGACAAACCCACGTCCCAATCATTTCTCTAAGCTGCTGTGTTAACCTTTAAATCCCGTTTGAAGTCTGGCCCTGCCCCGATGGCTGCGGCTCAGCCCTCGGGCGCTGCTGAGGTGAGTGACAAGCTGTAACTTCTGCTCCTTGTTATTTCGCTGTCCCCATCTCCCAACCTTTGCCACTCTCTGGTTTGTCCTCCTGGAGCATCCTGCCTGTCACACGGGTTATTAGCTCGCCAGCTGTTCCCTCTGCTCTAGTTCTTACAAGGCCAAGAGAAATGGGATCCTGAATCCTGATTTTAGGCTGTTCCGTAACGAATGAGGATTATGATCATTGGTGCCATTCTGATTTATTCCATTATAGTGTCTGTTTATAGCACATGAGCTTCATTGTGGAGTAATGATGGAGATAAATTTCGGCCCCTTATTTTTCATAACCCCTCACTAGCTGTATATCAATGATTTCCCTCTCATTTAGATACTTCCTTCTACTTTGGGAGAAATAAAAAATATCCCAGTTGTCTCGGTAATAAAGTTGATGAAACAAATTCAAAAGTGCTTTGTACAATGGGGGATGATTGTGATGATTTTTTGTGCATTCAGAAAAGAGAGTACCGGCGTTCCCTGGGAAATTCTTGGGTTTTGTTGGGATTTTTTTACATCCACAGAGTGTAGTCACGTGGAAGATCTCTTTTTTTTTTATGGAAACACAGAGATATCCCTCTACATTAGAACTTTAAGAGGCCTGAAGTTGTACAGCTGGCAGCTGAAGCCAAAACTTTAAGCTGTGTGAATCTGAATTTTGATAAGACTCCTCCTTGCAAGTCTGGTGTAAACACCTTGGGTGAAAAAAGATGGGAAGCACCAGATATATTTTGAATGAAGTGAGTGGGATCAGCCACTGTCTGGATGCTCTTCTGGAGAGCTTTAGCCAAGAAGACTTCTGCATCCTGGGGTCAAGTGTTTGGCCACCACACATCACAGCTCTTCCAGACTGAGAGCTGATCCTGCTGCACCAGCAGCCCATGTATGCAGTTTGTATAGCAAAGCTTGGGTTTGGCTTAACTGGGGCTAAACCCAGGATTTTGGGGTCTCAGGACAGCAGGGCCACTGTGAGTTCCAACAGTTACCTTTACCTCATGGCACACTGCTCTCCATCCCTCGTGGTGCTCCACAGGCGTCGAGGTGTTGTGTCCCTGGGTGGAAAGGGGGGGTCTGTGTGTTTCAGATTGTGGAAGCAAGCCCAGCGTGTTCCCACACCCATCTGCATGGGCTCACATGGGGCAAACTGGAGCTGCAGAAATGCTCTCACCAGAATCTATGTGCTCCTTTTTGTTTGTTTCTGTGGTTGGCCAAAGCACATCCAGGACCAGCTCCACCTCTCTCAAAGCCAGACTCGCTCTCCTGACTGCCCGATGAAATGAGGTATTTTACTGCGTTGTTTCAATTACAAAAGCTGTAGGTAAATTTCTTGGCTTGCCCTGTTATGCTGTAGAAGCTCCCATGCAACTCTGGGAAGTCAGGGTGGGGAGTCAGAGAAATGGTCCCCTCCAAAATCCCTGAAATCTTCTTGTTGCTCCAGCCAACGCAGATGCTCCCCTCTCCCCACCTCCTCCCACCTCTCCTTTCCCAGTCAGCACACACCAATTTACTCACCAAATGTTCTTAATTTTATTCATTTTTGTCCTATTAACAAAGAAACTTAAGAAATATTCAAATAAGTTGGAAATGGTCCTGTTGCACAAGAATGAGAAATTATCTACGTGGTAGTTCTGGATATTGTTCCTCAGCTGCAGCCCTCAGGAGATCACTGCAGTTGTTCGTGTTCAGACAAAAGGAGTCTAATGAATGCATTGAAATCTGCTGATCAGCCATTCTGGGAGAAAGGGATGGCCATGCTAGGTGTCACTGGAGCCTGGAAATGAGTGTAGAGTGGTAATCAGGATATTCCTATTTATTAACACTTTTTATTAACCTATTGTGTGCATGAAGCCGTTGGAGGCTGCTTGAGCTTCGGGATTTCCTCCTTGCACCTTGGGCGGTTTAAAGAGCTGCAGTTCTAGTTACACTGTGGGGACTTGGTGTGTCAAAACCAGGAGGCTCTGCCCTGTAAGCTCCCTGCATCCTTTGGAATGGAAAGATCTACTGGAAAGTCGTTCCAAGAAGCAAATTGAGATGCATGTTCTGAGTTTTAAAAAGCCTTTCTGGTAGTGCAATGTGTTGCCGTGTGTGACTTAAAGAAAGGAGTTTCTGATGGGAATCCAGCTCTTGCAGCGTTCCAACAGTGGAAGAGGTTTTTTGGTAAGATTCTTAACTGCACAGCACCAAGTAGTTTTCTGTCAAAGCAGACATCAACCAGGATGAAACCTCCTTTAGGAGCCATGAAGATGATGGGAAATCATCTTCGCGCCGTGAATATTGTGATGGGGTAACAAAAGCCTTAGTGCCATGGGAGCAGCAGTAGAAGAGACTCAACAATGAACATTTTATTAAAGCTTGACAGGTTGAAGGAGATTTGTCTCAGGTCTCACAGGTAATGAGATCTTACCAACATCCCATCATGCACTGTCACTCTTTGTTTCACATAAAACCCTTTACAACAGAACGTACAACCCTCCTGGTCCTCGCTGCTGCATGGTCACACTTGCAGGATGCTCACCTGGAGTCAGCTGGAGAGGGGAGATGTCTTCTGCTGAGACAAACCAACCCAAGCACCTGAGGAAGGATGGGTGGAGGTGAGTGGAAGAGCTCTTGGTGAACCGTCTGAGTAAACGGAGTTTTATTAGGTAAGAGAATGAATTTCACCCTTATGCTCGTAATGAAAGTAAGGGAAGGAGGTTTAGGGGAACAAGACAGATTTTCTGTTACTTTACCAGTAGTTAGGTTCCACTCTGTATTTAGAGAGATGAAACATCTTTCACTGCTTAGATATTTATTTTTTTTTCCCAAATTTTACCCCCAAAAATCCCACCTCTCCCAATGCCCCACACGGCTCTGAGTGACCTGGCGATGGAAAGAATGTCTAGACAAATCTGTGGCTCACCCCAGTGCTGCTGGAGTGTGGGAACTGGCTGAAGCTGCAGGAAATTACAGCTCTGAGTGAAGATTCCCTATTTCTGCTAAGCTGTGGCTGAAACAGAATTTCAAGAAATTCACATAAGGACGTGACAGACCTTGTAGGTGATGCCGGAGGAATCAACAGTAATTAGTCTTTTGTTGCTATGATTTCATAGACCTGTCCAAGTACAGCAATGCTGTATAAAGTTTTAATTAAGACAAGCTACCTTTGGTTAAGCACTTGTTATCTCTGTGTGTCTCATTTCTCCACCAAGTTGCACCTCTCTGCCTTGCCCAGCCCGTCCAACTGCTGCATGAAATGGGCAGCAGCCACTATCAGCTTACCGGGAGGCCGTGCTGTGCCGTGGTGAAGGGAGATAGCTTTCTTTCACTTAAATGGACCCTTAAAAAATACATTCTGAAATAAGTGAAAAGAAAGGACAGAAAATGCAAGAAAATGTCCATACAGAGAGTGCTGATCCTGTTCGTGCTTCCTCTATATAATACCCGGAGTCCTCGCGCTGCGGCTGCTGTTTGTAGTAAATTATATATCACCCCTTCCCTGACTCTTTACTATTATCTTCTCTGCTACCTATTCTTCTCTCCCCTACTCATCATCTTCCTTCCTCTTCATAAAATGTTACAAAAGAGAAAATTACCGAGTTTGAGGCTCAGATGAGAGGAAAATGATGCGCTCCCCGTCGGTACGGGCAGGCTCTGCCTGCGATCGCATCGAGGGGCAGGTGAGGCAGACAACCCTGGGAGCCGTGTGATAGAGCCAGCACAGTGAATTACTCCTGGGGAGTGTCACCCTGACATCCTTTCCAGATTCTGGGTCAATTAATACTTTTTTGTGTTCTCTGGATATGAGAGGAATAATCCAGGGAAAGATCCACACAGCTGCTGGGAGCCGTGTGCTTGGGGTGTGGGTGTATATTTATTGTGTGGGATGTGGAGGGCCAAATTTTGCTCATTTTCTTTAGAAAGGAAGGGGAATCATTTCTGGTTTGGCAGTCAGGAGAACACCCAGAGCTGTGGGTCATCCTGCTGAGGCCTGACCAGGGTCCTCCTAGCACAGCTGTGTTCCATGGGCCCTCCCAGCATCCCAGCAGGACAGCTGGTTGAGCCTACGAAGAGGTGACACAGGACTCACTTTGGGTGTTTTTCCTGGAAGGACAAACCATGACAGTGTTCCCACATCCTGTCTTTGCAACCAGGAGAGAAATCCACACAAGTAAACTGCTCTTGTGGTGATTGTGCTGATTCCCTCCATCAGATTGAGAGCAGGAGTTAGCTTTGGTGGTGCTTTGCTGGTCCCCAAGCTGAGGTGGGTCTTGGTCTTCTTCAGCCATGTGCACATATGTTCTGCAACTAAGGTGTGGACAGATGTGTGTTTTGGGGCAGGGGGTTGGAGGGGGAG